>JAHWFP010227548.1:0-27693 GCA_023313725.1 Lithobius niger
CCTTTTCTCACTGTATTCAAGCATCCTGCGTGAAATAGCTTTTGCAACATTTTCATGGGGTTAGAGTGAATGTTGCAAAACCGATTCTGATGAGGAAAAAAAGAGGAAAATGAATACCTTTGCAACATTTACACGTCTCTGAACTGAAGTAATGTTGCAAAACTGAGCCATACAGGAAAGCCAACCGGGAGGAATGTACCTTTAAGTATTTTCCAGAATTATTTCCCTCTTCATTAGAGCCGAAGGGGAAAAGGAGGTGAAATTTGTAACATCTTTAATGTGGGGGGGGGGGGAGAGGGAGTTTCAGAGGTTGCGACACTACGCGATGGGGAGAGGGGGGGGGAGTGGAGATCGGCGTTTGTGGCATCTTTGTCTTGGAAGGTAGAGGTTGGAGAAGTTTTGAAACTGGGAGGGAGGGGGGGGGGGTTAAAAAGGGCAAAATTAGGCAATAAGCAATAAAATAACATTCAGAAGTGTTTGTATGTGTAGCCTTACCTAAGCTAGCCAAAAAAGCGTTGGTAATGATAGGTCTGGACGGTTCTCTATTGTTGAAGTCTGTGTTTTTGTGAGGTTGGCTTGTGAAATTAACGCCACCATGTGACTTAAAACCATAACCTTTGGTATGTGCTTTTTTACTCGGTTTGCTGGGCTACTCAAGAGCTTTTTAAGGCAACCCCGTAACGTTCTAGTTCTCATTTAACTTGCAAAGTATTAGTCGGTGCGATTAACTTGGCGAATGTGTTGATATCACTCCTGTGAAGGGCCGAACATTTGGAACTTGGCGGTCTCTTTTACCAGTTTTGGTTTTTGATTTGATTTTGGTAATCTGGAAGCAATCCATATCGTTCCAACGAAATTCATCAAATCCTGAAGACAATTCCCTGTAAATGTTATTTCCAACTTCGGTTCGGTATGGAAGGCATTGTGTAACGATTGTGACCACGTATAATTCTAGGATTGATATTGGCACATATCCATAAAAAAAAATCCCAAACCTACCCAGTCCTAACTAGTTGAACTTCATTACCTCAATTGAACACCGTTTGAAATTCACGGTGCATTGAAGATGCGTGCTATAACGGCCGCCTCGTAGCTTCTTCTCACAATTTGCTTTCCATTTCGTGATCGTCAGGCTGTATTTTTTTTAAAACCTGGCTTGTTTGAGTGTAGTAACGCAACGTAATTGTTTTTGAAAAGTAAACCGGACTTCCTAATCGAATTCACGAAGGCTGGAAGCAAAAAAATGTGGTGGCAGCTTCAATGACTGCCTAATTCAATTCTGGTTTGCTTCATGTAAGTCGGCTTGGCTGGGTGGGCCATTTTTTTTTTCTTTGCTCTTTTTTTCTACCTCACTATCGAGACTTGATTTCTGCATGGCTGAAGAGTGAAAGAAATGCCTGGCATTTCCGTTGCTGGGATTTTCTCATGCATTATTGATGAACTGACTAATTAAAGTCTTGTTTTAGGCGCGTGCTTTTGCTCTTGAAACGCGGGAGGGCGAGGCAAGAAACGCTCTCGCTCCGTGTCTTACAGTGAAAGTGGTATGGGGGGGGGGGGGCTTGGCCGGCTCTAGTCGACACCCTAAATTTAAACTACTAACTAAAATTTAATGCTTGTCGACGTGCGTGTTAATGCTCGTTAGGATGCAAGACGTGGCTACCTGTTGAAGACGGGGTCGGCCAAGCAACATTCCCTAAGTGCTTCCCATTTACATAGCCAGGCATGCTTGGAGAAGATGGCAACTGCTTACATTAAAGATTATCCGGAAATGGGGATTTAGGCACGAAAGCTGAGAAAAACCACGCGTATAATAAATAAAAGCAGGGCTCACTCAAAACCTGGAGAACCAGGAAATCTCAGGGAAATTGAAAATAGAGCCAAAATTTCAGGGAAACGTCAGGAAAAACAAGAAATTTGTTGACAGGGAAATTTGAAAAAAAACTGTGGCTGATCTGTAAGTTCCATTGAATTAGCAGATCAATCTTAGGATAGTAACAAATATTTTAATTTGTGCGCTAAATGTTCCAAGTATTTTAGATATTTCTTCAATAAACAAAATCTTAGGCTAGTACCAATATCTGCGATGAAAATGTGTTTAGTCCTGTCTGGACTAGTCTCTAAACAGCTTATTTTCTGGGATGTTGGATTATTTTCGTACAAATAGCAATGAAAACCTTAGCTACTGCCTGTTTTCCTAACTAAACATTTTGTAAACACCTGGAAATTGCCGTCGCATGCACTTGGAAAACCTGGAAATGTTAGAAAAATTGACAATTAAAAAATTGACTGAACCCTGAAAAGGAGTAGAGGAAACACAACAGGACACTGTGTAATATGGCTGGACTTACATTTCATTGCAGTGATGCGGCCGGAATTCGAACCTACGAACTCTGAGATGCCGCTTTGCAATCTGCGCCATTTCTCCAAGGAATTGTCACGTCTTTATTTTAAGGGACAGATTGTTTTGTATGTGGCCGGGGAGACGTTCGTGGAAAATTGGAAATGGCTCCTCCTAATTTTCGATGACCCCCCACCTCCCCCGATAAAATTCTCTATTGCCTACAACCTATACGCCTATACGGTATGATTTTCTTGGCCAGTTGCAGTTCAGATTGACACGTTTTGAATGAAAGGGCGCTACATTTTTAAAGAAAGAATGAGGCTGATTTAAATAGGTACAGTTAGGTGCAAAACATATCCAAAATTCTGTAAGATTGGGCTACGTTAATTCATCCTAAGATGTGTATACTTACGTGTTATGTACAAAAACAAAAAAATTCCTTTTTCTCTCTTAATCTGCAACTGATCGTCTGGTGTCTCCTAGTTTTAAATAATAGTGAGCATAGTTACAAATTTATCGACTTGCCTTAACAGCATTTTAAAAAACGTTTCAAGATATCTTCATAAACCATTTTTGCAGTCGGAGTAATAATGCAGTTCGGTAACTTGATTTGATGAATGCAAATTGACAGAATGAAGACACGATTATTACGTCAAGGTAACGCCGAAACTTTTAACGGTGCCTGTTCACCATTTCGATAGCGTTGTCCATATTCTAAACACAGCTTGCTCCCAGGTGCACGAGCACTGCACGTACCAAATTTTCAGTTAATAATTAAGAATGCTCGTGGCTTGTTTTTGCGTAAAAAGAAATGACATTGTGTATTCCTTCGCTTGATGCAAGCAAATGCTAGACAGCACCTAGATGGCCCTAGATGTTAACAGATACTGCCTACTTTCAATCGGTGATAGTGCCACTTTAAGAGAAAAAGAAATTTTCATCAGTTGCGGGCCAAAAATAATAAGAAAATCGTTGTAGGGATTTCAGGGATATTCAAGCGATTTTACGTATGTGCATTGCAATCTTAAACTGTTAAACACACACACACACACAAAAAACCATTCAGATTCATTGACCGTTTTATGCAATTTAAAGTAAAGATAAATTCGTGTTTTGCAGTTGTAATATTTTGTAGTTGTACAAACGGCAAATATGAACGTCTTCTTTATTGGCTAAAGCTCAAATAAAGTTGTTGTTACCACCACCGTGTCCAACAACTGTACCAAAAAGAAAAAAGAAATAAAACGCGTTGGTTTTTTTCTGGTGAGTGGGTTTCTGGTTCTATCGCTTTGATCTCTGGATGTCAACAAACAGTTGGAAGGCGGGAAATCGTCTTGGCGCGTCGATCAACACCTTGCGAGTCTTGTCTAAATGGTTCTTTCTCCAAAGTGTCCCTCCTTCCTCTACGCCCACCCTTCTACTCTGAGGGCCTCTCGATATTGATTTTACCTCTACCCATCGTTCCCCTCCCCCCTCCCATTCCCTACCCCAGTCATATCGCTCGCCCCCCTCTCAGTACATCTTTCGCCTACCTTTGGTGAGGTGTGGTGTGGATATTATACATACACCAGATAAAACTACGTTCTTGTTTGAGGTGTGTTAATTGATGGCATTGTTAAAAAATTCCGTGCGTGTGGTAGACACCAAACTGAGATTGTATAATTTTATTAATGTCTATCTCTCATGAATGAGATTATGTTTTTCAGCTCAGACGGTGTGTATGTCGCCCTCGCCCGGTAATTCACGCTCTTCCTCTTTCTCCCCCTCTTCCAGGGCAGTGAGCTCGTCCGCAGGTTCCACGGGCAAGAGCGGTGTCACTCTGCGAAATCCCAGTTCAGCGACATCCAACGGCAACCTGGGCAAGAATTCTATGTTGGACAAACTCAAGTTCTTCAACACCAAGGATAAGAGCGAACGCAACAAAGGTAAGACGACGGTGACGCGATGGGGGAGAAAATGAGATTTCGGGAAATAGGATTGCATCGGCGGCTGGCAAGCGGGTAATCGTTGGCTGTGTTGTCTGTCGTCGTAAGTCCGTATCGACAAAATCGTGTGTTGCACGCTGCTGCTTTGCCGCCCTTAGCAAACGTACACACGCGCGCACGCTTGGCATTGGCGTGAAGCCGCCCTTTAGCTTGGATGGATGCTGGGGACTGGGATGTTGGCATGCCCACTTAATCCCCTGAGGATTAAACAGGAAGAAATTGGGAACGTTGTTTAGAGAATAAATTGGGTTAAAACTTGATGTGTGTTACTCAAATTTGTAGCTTTAGTTTAGAATGTCGTGCAATTTGAAGCGTGCGTCAGTTGCCACCTGAATCCTAATAAACAGGCGTGTTGGAGAAATATTAGGATCGCCGTTTAACCGTTCATGCACTCTTAACGAGTAAAAATCAATAGGTTGTTTAGGTTAGCATATGGCAACGTCTCTACATCACTTACGTGACCAACCGCAAGAACTGGTATAAAAGTAGTAGTGTTCTTTTTTTGCACGTGTGGCTCCCAATTTTTGCGTCCGTCTAAAGAAATTGTCTATTTTACCTCTTGTTGTCTTGTTGGGTGTTGCTTCACCAATTTTACTAACGTATACTGATATCGTTACATTCCTTTACAGGAAAATAATGACTAATTGTTGTTGTTAAATAAATAATAAATAAATAAAATACATAAGTGCAACCTTATGTTCGCGTATTTTGTGAAAAAGTTCCTTTAGTGCCCATTGAGTTAATTACATCGCTAATTGCTATCTGTCGTATAAATTAAAGGGGACAGTCAGTGTGAAGCACTTGAGTCCCAACACTCACTCAACTCACACGGACATTTATTCGCACAATACTTGAAGTTTTTGTGTGAATAAGTGTACATACGAGTTGATGAGTATCGGACTCGGGTGCTTTACAACGTACTGCTGCCATTTATCATCAAAGCGAGTTTTTGTAAAATTTGTCAGGCAAATTGTACTGGATTGTTGACGGCCTTCGAAGAACGACGACTGCTTGTTGAAGGTTAGTTGGTGACGTAAGCGGTAACAGTGAATTATTTCTTAAGTTGAATCCCGTATACATTCACATGTATGAAAAGGTTCACTTATTATGTAGAGGACACCACAGATTAGAGAACGAAAGGCTGTCTGTGATGGGCATCTCCGGAAAAAAAAAAGGGTTAGCGTTATTCATTGCGTCGATCTTGCTTTGTTTACAATGATGCATTTGTGGCAGATGGTGGATGGTACAGTAAAAAATGCTGGGTTTCTAAATTGCTGTTCTGTGAATGGGTTCCAAATCAGTGTTTATATCACACTAGAATCTGTGGTTTTTTTTTTATTTTCTGGAATAAAGAACCTCTTAACGATGAAATGTGTCAAATATGTCTGATAAGCCGTAAAAACGAAAAACTTTTAGCCTCTTTCCTTGATTCAATTATAAATTAGGCACCTTGAAATTAATAGACGAGAAAGAATGAATGCCCTTTACCATTTTGCTTCACAGTTGAACTGGCCTGTTTCTTCACTTAGGTTATAGTACGTTAAGAAGTTATTTTTCTTCTGTAATAAAAGGGAACAATATTATTTCGATGTAAAATAAATCAAAACGTGCACCAAAGAATTGTAAAAGATATACACTAGGTATACTAATAGGTCAACTTGCATTTTGATTGTCGGTCCACTAGGCTTTAAGTGGCACTATCACCGATTGAAAGTCTGAAGAATCCACTCTGAAGACGATGTGTACTGACAGTGCACATGAATGTGTACCTTCTCAACCTCCACACGAGTTGTGTACTGGCTGTACACAGTCTGTGCAGCAACAGTACACGTTCTCGTCACAGCTTGTGTACTATACCAGTACACAAATTGTGTACTCTCAGTACACAGTTCATACGGAGACTGAGAAGGTACACATTGATGTGTACTCTCAGTACACATCGTCTTCACAGTGTCTGGCAACATTCAGCGCTATATCTAGTAGTATCTAGCACTTGCTTGCGTCAAGCGAAGGAAAGCACAACGCTATTTCTTTTTAACAAACAAGCCACGAGCCTCCTTAATTATTGAGTGAAAATTTGCTACGTCCTTGTGCACTTGGGAACAAGATGTTAGGGTCAACACTATCACTGCCGCTAGATTATGCGGCATCACAGTACTTTCGTACTGTTTACAATCGGAGGTAGTGAAGAAATAAGACAGGTAATCTCATCAAAACTACGTACCTGAACTTAGGGGTGGCAGGATAATCGAGGATTCGGTAATATCGCGATAAAGATTTTCGTCGATTATCGTGTCGCAATTTTTCTAATTTATCGAATTATCGTGCAAACCTCGATGCTTAGATTGTCATATCTCTGAAACGTTAATAGCTAGAAACAAGCGGCGTTGCGTGCGGAATTACAAGGGCTATGCATAATGCAATCAAGTGTGCAATACTGTTGCTATAGCCACGTAGCTCATTGGAGAGTTAGTTTAATGCAAACACTATTTAAGCATTAAGTAATGTACAATAGAAAGTGCACTTTCATCTCTATTGGCCAAATGGCGTGTGCCACATAATTCACATTCGTAAAGGTTGCACTGAACGCTTCAGCCAAGGTTTTTTTCTTTTAATTAACAAAATTAATAAGGTTATTCCTGGCTCAAAATTTGTTTTATCGAGATATTATCGATTAGCGCGATAAGTTTTAAAAGTTTTATTGGGATAAACAATTTCAGTATCGTGCCACCCCTATATGCCTGAACTATGAAGCAAAACATTTTTTTATTCCAAATAAAATGTAATTTTTGGTGGATTCTTTATCCTGAATTAATAATATCATCCATTAGAGTCTATTTCGTTCTTATGTTTGGCAAATATCTTATGCTTTTCCCCTTTAATGCTTCCTCAATGAACCACCACCTGTTGCATTACGAAAACCGGTTAACAAGTTGTATTTTGGAGTTCGTCTGTTATGTATACAGTATAAGTACTAAACAAAAACAGGTTCGTTCGGGTTAAGTTTCTGAACCGAGGTCAAAATAGGAAAGGAACACAAACAAGCTTTGACAGTAAAGGTTTTGATACCACTTGTTTCTGTTATGTTTAATCCCCCATTAAATTTTAGCCTAGTAATGCATTCAAATTGTTCTTACCGTTTTTGGTTTTGAACTTTCATCGTCTATTTCTCTACACGTGAGGTGTAGGTGCGTAGCTAAACGCCTTCGTTAAACAAGTATAATCGATATGAAGATAACCATTTATTAAATAACCGTTAAGGCGAGAGATGAGTTGACTGAAAAAAAATATACAAGAGTGTTAACGTTACATGTGTATATGATTGGTGTTAGTTTGTCCAGTTTGAACTTTTCAGCAATGATAAATAACTGAAACACAAGAAAAAAATTCACGTACCATGGCTTTACTGAGACTGAATATTTGAAAGTTGCGGTAAATTGGTATAGACACAACTGAATACTTAAGAAACATTTATTCCCCAGCTTTCTAATAGTGAACACTATCGGTTTTGACAGTTACGCTACGGTTCAAGTTTACTTAGCATTATTTACCCGCGTTCTAATGAACAGTAGTTTTTTATGGTTGTGCTACGGTTTAAGTTTGCTTAACATTAGTTCCCAGCTATCTAATGACAAGTATAGTTTTTGACGGTTGCTCTACAGTTTAAGTTTACCTAACATAACACGGAGCTAGGGAATAAAGAGATACCCACTGTCCATACCATAAAAGATGTCAGTGTCTACCTAACTGATTTAAAGGCATTCCATCACTACGATGTCATCACAAAAAATGCTTTTCGCGAGTTGACATTGTAAATCGCTGCTTCATGTCTGCTAGCATCCAAATTAAGGTGTGGACCTTCTGGATCTTCATACGACCTACTCTGGAGTACACGAGCCAGGTTTAGTCTCTCACTCTCTTGGGAGACATTGATAAAGTGTAACGCGTGCAATGCAGGTTCACCACAGGGTTACCCGATTTACAAAACCTCCCCTTGACGTTCGTCTGGAGCGCACGGGCCTGGAGTCACTGTAGCTGTGCCATCTCCGTTCAGACTTGCTTCTTACCTATGGGGTTATCCACGAGTTCTGTTCCGTTGCCTGACCCTTTTTCAAACTTAATTCGTAAGACCACATGCGGGCATTCCCCTAAGTTGGCTGTCCAACAGGCTAGTACCGAGTGTCAAAGGAGCTTTATCTCGTTTCGGGTGACAACAGTCTGGAACTCCCTTCCCAAGAATATAGTCTCAGGTCGTTGCCCTCAACACTTCAGGACCTTACTCGGGACCTGCAATCTGCAGAAATTCCTCAAGTGCCAGGTTTACAGCTGACTTCAATGAAACGTGGGACCAGTGTAAGTGGCACCTGCTCTTCTGTCTTCCCAGTCACTATAGTGGCTAAACCAGTATTTTGATGGTTGTACTATGGTTTAAGTTTACTTAACATTAGTTACCCAGCTATGTAATGAACAGCAGTTTTTTTTATGGTTTTTTACTTATATACCTAATATAAGGTTATACTTATGTGACTAATACTTTTAATACATCAGGAAAATAACATACCAGAAAGGTAAAACAGTGTTTTACTCAGTCCCAGAGTACACAAACGTCTATCACAACACGATAGTCAACATTGAACGTTCCATGTTAGTCAAGGCTCAGCAGAGCATCGTCGATTAAACGCTACATTAACGTTATCGAATCAGAATCTTACAGGCGAAGTTACCTTTCTTCGTTTGACCTCTGCTAATTTTTACGTTATGATAAACATGAAACTCGTATAAATAACAGGTAGTTGATGATTTTATTTTGAATTGATTAATTAATTGTTATTTGTTTAACGAATTTTAATGGATCATTATTATCGTGGGATTCATATATTTAATTTTTTTTTTTAATTTCAAGATGTGCTAACGTTTTAGTGAGTAAGGTGTATGATACAGAGAATACTGCTTACCTATATGCTTCTAAGAATTCAATAGGTTTAGCATATTTTCAAACGTATTAATGTAAAAACCACAAAATAATAGGGATGCACCAAATATTCGGTAATTATTCGGTATTTGACCAAAAATTCAAGTATTCGGTATTCGACCGAATACTGATTTTGGCCGAATAGTGATATTCGGTATTTGGCCGAATACTGATGTTCGCCGAATAATGATATTCGGTTTTTGGCCGAATAGTGAAAAGATTAGTTGGTATTCGGCCGAATATATTTCAGTATAAATTTATGCAATTGTGTGAATGTAAGAACGTTTAGCTAAGCATTTAGTTTTTGGTTTGTGAGGAATTGTCTTCTGACATTTCCAGAAAAAACTGGTCAATTATGTTTAAATAACAGGTATTCGGTTAAGTATTCAGCCGAATAATTCGGTATTCGGCCTATTCGGCCATTATTCAGCACAGAACCGAATAGTTCGGTATTCGGCCGAATATGTAAATTGTTGGGTGCCGAATATTCGGTATTCGGCAGTTTAACTATTCGGTTGTATATTCGGTATTCGGCAAATTTTGTATTCGGTGCATCCCTACAAAATAAGCTACAAGAACAGGATGCAAAGCTCCATCCAAGAAAAGATAAAAACCAAAGTCGTAAAATCAGTCAGACATTAAAGTTAATAGAAGCCTCCTGTGCAGGCCATTTTAAAGAATAATTAAATGCTATGACAGAGCTGAACACCAGGAAGCAGGTGTCACTTAAAAAGGACTGTTTAGTACCATGCCTTTAACATCTATAGCAAACAGCTTGTCCCTACGTGATCCCTTATATTTCTGCATGTATTGCAAGGAGTATAAAACATTTGGTTGAGCAAAACAATGGACATCTGTTGTTCTCATACAATTTTTACACTTATGACGAGTTATACCAGAAGTGTCATAAAAGAGAACCCGGAGGACTAGACGGAGTGTCCGTGATAATAGTACCGCATGTTCCAGCTCTTGTTGTGGGTCTCGAACTCATGCGGCCAAATGTGGAATGACTGGTCATAATGTGGACGAGTTGTAGGTCTTGAGTAGGTTCTGTGTATGTTTTGAGTTTGACCTAATTATGTAACAAATAAATGCGAAAAATAGCCCTTGTGCTGCGTGCGATTAGTCCACAGACATGCAGCAACTCAAACGATCCTGAAACAGGGAAAAAGATGGCTTCTTCTTCTCAAGGCCGACTGGGGTAGAAAGCTGGTATCTGCCCTCTTGGCTCAGGGCTAGTTAGTTAGTCGGGACAGTTTATGCTTTTTTAGTGACGTTGCTTCGCTAAAATAAGATTCCGGCAATGTTGAATTAACTGGCATGGAGCCGAGAAACGAAACCCGCAACCTATCTCCCAGACGACCTTGTGACAAGGGATGGCATATGAAGCTATGGTTGCAGCATGGTGTATGTCAGCCACGATGCCTCAGGTCATTTGTCAACACCATTACAGTGCCGCAACTAGCTTTTTTCCAAGGAGGGGTGCATGGACAAAATGTTGAGACCCTCCTCAACAAGTAAACAAATTTAGTGCCAAAGTGACTATACCGATCCCAACCAAAACGTAATGAATTTTGTCTTATTCGGGCCCCTAACCCTGGTGCGTTTTGAGCCTCCTTTGCCCGGGTGTCTTGCACCCTTTACACCACCCCTAATTGCGGCACAGGTCAACATACCACTTGTAACTTGAGGTATCTTGGCTGACATACACCACAGAAACTCCCACTTCATATGGACATTGTTTGCATAGAGCAGTGACACGACGTAGTTACTGTATATAACTCTACGCTGGAGCCTTAATGGGTTAGCTGCAAGGGGCACTGCAGAGAGAAACTGAAAGGCGTCGTACTGAAGCCGATGCTGTGAAGAGTGATTTCTTAGACCTAAAACGCGCGATTTTTGTTGTTGGAGAAAACAACGTAATTTTAAGTCTAAGAAATCCGCTCTTCCGTTGTTTTTCCCCTCCATTT
Organism: Lithobius niger; assembly: GCA_023313725.1. Lineage (NCBI taxonomy): Eukaryota > Metazoa > Arthropoda > Chilopoda > Lithobiomorpha > Lithobiidae > Lithobius > Lithobius niger. The sequence continues at coordinate 11,269 of JAHWFP010227548.1, forward strand.
TTATGTAGTGCACCTTGTAGCTATCCCCTCCAAAACCCATACTGGTGCCAATATGGCGGCAAATGTCACTGCTTTAGAGCCACCTGGTAATACCAAGCAGCCTAAATCAGTTGGCCAGCCAAGCAGCATGTAATGACATCTTTTCTTCTTATAAATCTTTACACTTTTGATATACGTAACCTCAAGATATCTAAAGTAGTTGAACGAGCAAACCACATACACACATATTGTGTTCTTATATTCTGTGCAGCAACTAAGCTGTCTGAGCTGTGCAGCAAATAATAAGCTGTCTAATTTGTGTAAAGCAGTTGAGCAAAACAATAATGCTTTGACATCTCCGGTTCTCAGAAAATCATACAATTGCGGCATGACAATATAATAGCAGTTTAAAACACTTGGCTGAGAAAACAACACCTCATAACAGTTTGTTTTCCATGGTGAATCTAAAGTTAACTCGTAGCCATCTCCTACGAAGGATTACCTCATTCCTGAATTGCCACTATTTTTGTTTTCTTTTCTTTTTCCTTGTTTTGTCTGCTCCATCCTTTAAATCGTGATTAGACGATTACAGGCAGTGTTTTGATCTCTTCTGATCTAGTGGCGTGAGATACGGGTAAGAGACGACGGACAGCTATTTCTGGCGTCCTCTTGTTTCTATTTTTGGGGCGCGCTGACTGACATTCAGAAAATTCTCCAAACGATTTCTGTTTTGCATGCATTTAATCCCATTCCCAATGCTCATTTTTCGTGCCGAATAAAGATGGATAGCGGCACTTTTCATGTTTTGATGCAGCACGATTCCAACGGAATGCAACCAAGCCGAAGCTCTTATCCTCTTTTGTAGCTGCACAACCACCACGGGAACTAAAGTGTGGGATTGATTGATTGCTGTTTCGAGGTATTTTAGTTGCGGTTGTTGGAGCACGGGTCCTAAAGGTTTAGCTGTAAACAAACGTGAAAGCGTTTGTCGTTAGAAGGGATGGAAAAAGTGATGGGGTCGTCACGGTATATCGATTAGAGCGCGTGCTCGGGTTGTACACCATAGTGACTTGCATAAAGCTGATGGAACCAATTCCTTTTGCCCCCTTTTTTTGTAGCGTGGTGGGGGGGGGGGGGGTATGTTCTACGGGTGGAACATTGTAGTGTTGAGGGAGAGAAAATTGGCATTTAGGTTAGTGTTCTGGTATTTTCAAAAGTGGCAACGCACAGTATTTTATCTTTAATTTGTAAAAAAAAGGTAATTCATGTTAAAGGGGTATTCCTCCCAGCGCCATTTTTCTCGACCCTCCACATCAAATACGGCCCCAAAGGTCTATTTCCTTACCATTAGTCAATCCCTTGGTAAAAAAAAATCCGTTTTAAAATGTGGCGTCTATGAGATTTTCTATTGAATAATTGTTAACTTTATTTACTGCGTCCCGGAGTATATGATCCTTTGCGCGCGTACAATAATCATGACGTTTCATCTGTGTGTGTGTGTGTGCATGTACTAATTGTCTAATAATTACCATGAGATCAAAAATCTAAAAGACTAATGCGGCAAACATTAAAATGAATTATTCCACTAGATCGCCGAAGGAAAATTATAAAACACTGCCCTAAAAAATTATAAATTGTGATGTTGGGATACGAGAATTATTCCGGTTTGTAACGACACAATCTTTAACTTGTACTTTTCGTGTACTATTCCCAAAGCCAACCGAGACAGCACCTACGTTCCTCGCTGCGAGGAACGCAGCTATACCACTCCAGCCGACCTTGGCGCTGGTAAATGCGCGGATGGCGATATGCGCGTGGCTGTTATAAGGCAGGCCGGGTGTCCCTTTAAAGATATGAAATAAAAATGGACGAACCTTGATAAATCCAACTAACGACTCGCCTTGGCATTCTCGCGGATAGAAGCTAGAACTCGTCTGAAATCCAACATGGCGGTGGTTTCAGCTCGCAACGAAAATAGCCAGCCGGAAGTGGGAGTTCAGACACGACTGGAAAATTGTTTCGTCAGGAGTTCTTTGTCTTATTGTCACGGGTTATAAGACTGCAAACATTTGCTTGGTAGATGTCGGATTTAGCTAACCCAGGTATCGTCGTTACCATGGCAACGACCTCTTTGCCATCGCGACGAAATTCTAGCTGCGAGAATGCAAAGGCGCGAGTGAGTGATCACAAATTTCCACTTTTTTTGCTCTGACCTCTTAAATAATCTGTTACGCTGTATATGCCAGTCATCAGTTATTCTTTCGTAAAAATATTTTCTCTTGTTTACTTTGACGTATTGAATTGAAAGAGTAAAATTAAAATTTGGACTTTAAAGACATTAAAACTATAAGATTCTGCATAACTTTTCTTAGTTTTCCTGAAACCCGTGAATGGTTGCATCCGTCATTCACTGGTGCAACACTTGCCAATGCCTTTCTCCCCCCCCCCCCCCACACACACAAATTTTAGCCATTGACTCAATCTAGAGTTTGCACGGGTTTTTGAAAACTCGAAAATGTCAGAAAATTAAAATGAAATTCCGAGTTCCTGGAAAAGCGCTTGAAAACCAGAAAAAAAACCTTAAAGGCACCCTCCTCTAGGTTGGCTTCTTGTGTAGCTCCGTTTTGCAACATTACTTCAGACACGTTTAAATGTTGCAAAGGCATTCATTTTCCTGTTTTACCCCTCGCAGAAACGGTTTTGCTACATTCACTCTAACCTATATAAATGTTGCAAAAGCCATTTCGCGCAGGATGCTCGAATATAGTGAGAAGGTGTGTCTTTTTAAGTCCTGGAAATGCCTTGCCTCTAAAGGGACACCCGGCCTGCCTTATAACATTCCACCAGCCTTTTAACAGTTCGCGCTGGTCTCCTTCCGCGCATAAACGAACAGTCACGGTCATCTGAGATAGTAGCTGCATTGAAGAACGAAACTACTGTCTCATTTGGCATTTTTCCTAATAGACGAACCAGCATGAACGGATTAATCGTGTCGTCACAAACCGGAATGATTCTTGTATTTTAACATCACAATTTATAATTTTCTAGGCTAGTGTCTTATAATTTTGCTTCGGCGATCTATTGGAATAATTAATTTTAATTTTTACCGCATTACGCTTTTAGACTTTGGATCTCACGGTAATTATTAGCAAATTAGTAATGCACACACAAAGATGAAACGTCATGATTATTGTAAGCACGCAATGCATCATATAGTAGTCCGGTCGTTCGTAAATAAAGTTCCATTATATTCAACAGAAAATCTCGTAGACGCTACATTTAAAAAAGGATTTAGAGCTAGGGAAAGACTAACGGTAAGGAAATAGACTTTTGGGGCCGTACTTGATGTGGAGGATCGAGAAAAATGGCGCTGGGAGGTATACTCCTTTAATACAGAATCTCATTTCTGTTTTGCGTGTCTGCGCCCAATCTAAGAAACATACGCGCAAAAAAAAAATAAGATAACGTGTCGTGGTCATGTATACAGAAACCAAATTGTAGTGATTATAGCAAGAGACTTATAACCCGAGTTTTAATTATGCGTGATGATGGCCTATACATACAACACTAGATGTAATGGATGTCATTGTGCACTGTCGAAATAGTCGCTTTTTATCAAGTTGATTGCCCTCTCGTAACTGGCAATAAAAGTTATTTTTATGAGCATTATTATTCATTAAACGATAACAGGTTTGTAATGCGATTTAAAAAAAATACGGCAGTACCGTTCAGCAGAGCGAAATATGTCACAGCTTCCCACAATATTGGTTCAAATAAAACAAGCTTGTCTTTTATTTATGTAATTTTAAGTATTAAATTTTGTTCGTGTGTGGTCGTTAAATTTTCAAATATAACGGCACGTGTGAGTTTTTCTTTTTGCTAATGGAGTAATGGTAACTAACAAGTAAACCGCCGTTACTAAGACTTTTCTTACAGTCTCCTACTATTGATTTGTTTACTCGCAAAGTACACTTTCGATCGTTGTGACGCAGGCTAAAGCGGTTCAATACATTGAGCGGTTCACCTTGTCCTTATCCTAACCTCTAAACCTTTCAGCATTAAACTTGTGTGTAGGTTATGAAATAACAAGGAAGGTTACTCGAAACAGATGGTAGGAACATCTGTCGCATTAACTAACGGGTTGTGGTAACGTCAGCATTAGCAAAGCTGGATATTGAAAATGTATTAGTAGGTGCTTAGTCATGTTTAGGCTGCTTACATCGGGGACATACACACGGTGGTTTACACTTGTTGATACTCCTTTTTAAACACTATTATACAACAAGCTGGGTGCAGCGACTACCTATAGTGCAACCGGTTTTCTGTACACTATACTGCCAATTTCAGGCCACTTTCGCTTCATACTTCTGACTTTTTAAAATTCGTTTTAACTAACTTTTGGGCGCTGAATCTAGTGGTGAAAACCGTTTGTCTCTATCTGGTACCGTTCCATACATGATGGGCTGACTTGTCGGCCACTTTCAACCACTTTCTGGCCACTTCCGCTTCACATTTCCGGTTTTTTTTTTTACTTCGTCTTAACCAATTTTTATACGTTGAATCTAAGAGTGAAAACCGTTTGTCTCTATCTGGTACCGTTCCATACATGATGGGCTGACTTGTCGGCCACTTCCAACCACTTTCGGGCCACTTCCGCGTCATACTTCCGATTTTTTTTTTAAATCGTCTTAACTAATTTTTGTACGCTGAATCTAATGGTGAAAACCGTTTGTTCCTATCGGATACTGTTCCATCGATGATGGGTTCACCTATCAGCCCATTCCGGCCACTTTGGGCCACTTCCGCTTCACACTTCCGGTTGTTTTTTTTTATTTCTCTTTGCTTATTTTTGGACGCTGAATCCATTGATTTGTTTGTCTCTTATCTGGTACCATTCCAGAGTTTTAAAAAAGCGACGGACGCCAGACAACGTCGTTGCTATAGGTCTTCCGAGCTTTTCTGTACAGAAGACTAAAACAATAGTGAAAACTATTTTTTTCATTTCTCAAAATTAAGAAAAAATCGCCATGCCCATTTTTGGTACAATATGTTTTCCAGAAGATGTCATTCTGAAATCAATTGTCTGAATGTTAATTATTTAATTTGTGTACGCGACCACATGAATTGTTGGACCCCTAAAACACAAACAATCAAATACCAAAAACGGTTGTTTGACAATGGCATCTAGTGGAAGGAAATGTTACTAAAAATGAAAATCGTGAATTCTTTCTTATTATTGTACAAAATGCTACACGCAACGATTTTTAATTTTGTTTTGCATTTACAGGAATTAAAAACGTAAATAACAAGAATGTAACTTGGTTATTTAACCTTAAGTCAGTTTACCTCTGTATTGTAAACCGGCTTTTCACACGTCCGTTAATACGACGCAGTAAGAAGTGAATCGGATACTTCCTTTTCCCGATTGAATAATCTTGCTAATGGATTGTTCAACAGAGAATGCATCAGTGCCTCTGTATAATTTTAGCTCGGAAGCAGAATATTTTCAGATGGTTTGCAACAGGCGTTTTACAATCGAAAAATTGTGCCTTGTGCAATACCTTTGCTTATTTGGATTCGTGAACAAGTATCCTGCATTAACTTAATTTTTTCTGGTCATTTTGTTTATAGTTTTTGCAAAATAACTTTAGAACGATCCAACTTTTCGTCTTGAGAATGATACCACTCAAAAGCTCTCGCAAAAAGCGATTTTAAGTGATTTATTTCAACGTCAAAAAATCATCTAGATGTTGGTGACATTATCCCAAAGAGGAAAATAAGGATAGAAAAATCGTTTTGCAACACAGCCAGCCGTTCTATGATTTCACGTCCCCCGTCACGCTGATTATGCGATTTAGTTACTCCTTTGAACGTCAGACGTCACTTTACAAAAGCGCGAAATGTTTACTGGATTGGCTCAAGCGTCCGCTATAGGCATAATGCCGGTTTGATTTTTTGTTTTTTTCATTTTGGAAACTAAATTTGAATTTATGGTTCTGCACGTCTGATTGTAGAAATCCAGACAAACGTAAACTTAATAATGAAATGGACATCGCTTTAAATTAACTTGGCGGCAGCCCCTTGGATTGTGTAAACCTAGAATCTCGTGTTAAACTTTCAACTTTGAGAGCTTATAACTCCGTCAAAATTCAAAAATTTTAAACCAAATTTGGAATCTAGCCTTGACTAATCAAGGCCTGTCTACAGTCCAAAAATTGTGAAATTCAGTCCAGCCAAACCCGAGATACAGAGATGGGACAAATGAACAACTTCTTGTTCTTGGTCTTGGTCTTGATCTTGGTCTTGGTCTTGTTCTGGGGATGTACCTTTCGTCTGACCTCGCTACAGGTCAAACTATTTGTCCTGTAAAGCTGGTTTTTAGCTCATTTTACAGGTATTGCTCCATAGACGTGCCCTTTCCATAAGGCCTTTTCAAATTGGTCAAGTGGCTCAGGGGTTACGGAGCTCTAAACGACCGGATTGATTGTTTTACATTGTTTTAAACATTGTTATTAAGCAACAATGCCATTTAGCAAACGCCAGCATAGACTGAAGATTAAAGGATTTGTTTCTTTTGTTCACACTACCGATAGCCAGGTTAGTAAGGCGATAGCTATTTACCGAGCTTAAAGGCGGAGCAACAAAACAAACAACAAATGAATTATAAAGATTTCACACATACCCCACCCCTCATCCACCACTACACCTATTTATTACAATTCTCAAAGTAACACGGATTATTAAATAAAAACGTATCGTTAAGAGTTAAAAGTATAGGGTTTAAAAGTCAAAACCTGTAAGGAACACGGACAAGCTTTGACTGTAAGGGTCTAGGTGTCAAATTTGGCCAGTAAGACGCTGCTAAGCATTAGACCCTTACTACCTGGTGATCATGTTAATGACTTAGTAAGAAAAATTGGACATTAGCCAACAGCGAAAATCATACACTAGAAATAACGTAGTTCAGTAAGCCACCTTTATGCACTTACGTTAAATCGGAGTGGCATGACCCGGATTCGAACCGGCCACCCAGTTCGCCCCCAGATCACTTGCATAGCGCCTTAATCTCTCCGTTGCACTCCGGTGAAACGTAAGTGCGTAAAGGTGGTTTACTGACCTACGTTATTTCCAGTGTACGATTTTCGCTGTTGGCTAATTTCCAATTTTCCTCAATATTATCTCCAGCTATTTATGTATATTTACTAATGACTTAGTTACTCAGACAGAATGGGTGTACACGGTTACGCTTGTAGCAGGTTGTGTTGCTTGGAGTCGCTGCCATGTTACCAAACCGAAAAAAAACCTAAAGCAAAGTAGGAAACCCACACCCCCACTATCATTGGATCATCTCATGGGTCGTTATAGGACGATTTCAGTCAGCTGTTCGTCAAAAACCGGGTAGTAAGGGTCTAATGCTTAGCAGCGTCTTACTGGCCAAATTTGACACCTAGACCCTTACAGTCAAAGCTTGTCCGTGTTCCTTACAGGTTTTCACTTTTAGACCCTTACTTTTAACTCTTAACGATACGTTTTTGTTTATTAATATTTTAATGCATGCTTGTTCGATGATAATTGGAGGAATCGTACCGTGCCGACCTCGCTTGTTAGCTTGTAGAAGCTTGGTTCATATAGAAACCAAGCTTCAAAAAACAATAAAAATAACTTTACTGAAGAGAGTGCGGGGGAAAATACAGGAAGAAAACGGTAACATGAACTGCTCTCTCATTTTTTTTAAGCATCTGGTAATGAACAAGAATAAGTTCACTTATGTTATCTGAAATGGGGGAAAAAAAGTAAAAATATAAGGAACGTTTTTGAAAAAGCAGGAAATTAGAAAAATGTAACATCTCTGTCGATTTCAAGTGAAGTAGTATCAAATGAAAAAGGCAATGCACCCACGGTCAGTGCAAAATACATGATAAGAAAAACGAAATATAGACTTATTCACCGACTAATCGAAAAGCAGCTGTACCCTGGACTGGCAGTCGAAGGCGAGTAGGTTCTTGGTCGCCCAGCAGCTCCAAACATGCCATGTCCATCCATCCATCTTCTCTCAGCTGCCACGATTTGCCTATGGCGCCATCCTTCGGTCTGCTTTGCAAACGTTTTCCAACTCGTCACCGTCGTCTGCAAGTCAAGCTCGTCCTCATCTGGCAGCGTTGACTGAGTACGCGGCCATCGTAAGTGACGACGGGCATATGCACCCCTTCACCAAAGGGAGGGGAAGGGGTTGAGTCTTAATGGCGCTTCGCCAACGTCAGTCACAGTGCAATGGTCCGGGATACCACTGCATCACACATTACAAAGATATAGCCTAACCAAGCCCCCAAATCTAGATCTTCCCTACCACAGGGGCGAAGTGGTTTGGGGTAGGGAAATCTGGAGCCACTTAGCACATCGCTCCCGCCCGCAAAGCTTATCACAAGTCCAGATACGTTAGGAAGGATAAAAGTTGGAGGGATGTAAACCAGAAAAAATTAAGGATATGGTTTTCCATCTAGCCAAAAACTTATGTAATTTTTCCGACTGAGTTGCCGGCTGGCCAAAAAATATGTAATTTTGCCGAGTGATTTGCCAACCGGCCAAACATCGGTGGGGGGTGATTACCCCCCCCCCCCCCCCCAATTAAACGTCCCTGCACAGTCCTTGAATGGATCCAAACCTGCCCATATTTGTAGTACACGATACGACAGAAAGCAACATACTGGAGGAGCGTTTCAATTCCCTTAGCCGAGTTCGTTTTAAAACTTATGATTGCATGAATCAAATAAACTGTAATGCTACGACTTTCTATATGCCCAACTTTCTATATGAAATTCCCCCCTTCCACCTGCCCCCTTCTCCGACGTTTGTTTTATTCTTGAATTCAAGGATGGGTATTGGTAGATCTTGACCCCTTCCTTCCCCTGACCAACTTATTTTTGGCAAATGTTTTGCTACTACTCTTACGATTGTGTTTAAGACTGTGCGCATGCGTTGATGCCTAACTCCAGTTTACTTTACTCACGCCCAAGCGAAACGGTTTTTTTCTGAATTTGTAGCCTTTATCTGTGGAATCCACGTGGACCAATTTTATACACTCGCTTTACAATATTTAGACAATTCGTTTGAAATTTTAATTAACTGTTAGTATAGTTTGTTTCCAATTAAATCATACTAATACTTGAAAATGTCGACCTTAGGATCACTATACCGTATTGTTAAACAAATACAATTTAGAACCATCCATAAAACAGCATCCTCTCTTGGCTGATTTCATCCGTTGAGAGAAAATGTAAATAAAAATAGTATTTTCCGTAGCATCAATCAAGTTATTTTCACGCAAATTTGAAATTATAATTTGAGCGGCAAATTTAAAGGTGCGTTCCTCCCGGTCGGCTTTCCTGTGTGGCCCAGTTTTGCAACATTACTTCAGACGCGTATAAATGTTGCAAAGGTATTATTAATTTTGGAATTTTTTCCCTCGTGTGAGAGACGGTTTTTCTACATTCACTCTAACCCATCTAAATGTGTTGCGAAAGCTACTTGGCGCAGCATGCTCGAATATAGTGAGAAGGTATGGCTTTTAAGTCAAGTTTCGAAGGTAAAAATTCTCATCGAAATTTGGCACGTTTACAATAGCGCAACTATTCATGCATACAAAGGAAAGTGGATGTAGCTTTGTCAATCCGTAACAATAAGACAACGACCTCCTGCTAAAGGGATAATTTTCTGTCGGTTTCTACAGAGCAAAACTTTCAGTCTAGCTTAATGGTTCTGGGACGAGCGAAGTTGTGAGTCGTAAGGGAGGCCTAACTGCACTCCTTCGTGGGCCATAGTACTTCCCTCTTGACAGTATTTAACCCTTACTGCTTTAAGTAAGGGCAGTGCTTCGTTATCCTGTGTCGTTTCCCGTCCCCTTTATATTAAAGGATATTGGCACCCAACACTAGCTTGGCCCGTGGAGAAAAGGGAGGAGTTGATGACAGGAAACATGAAGGGAGAGTGACCGTAGTAAAGGGAAAACTTACTTGCAGTTGTAAACATTCAAAACTGTTAAATGCTTTCAATTGCTTAGGTCGATCTTGCCACTTACTGCGGAGAATATTTACCTACGACCAATCGTTTTCATCCACGTAAAAAAAAAAGATTTTTCGTGCATGGTTAAACTGCATGTCTTATTTTTGAGCTACGTATAACTGGAAACTTTTTTTGTCAAGAAATATTGTTCGAGTGCAAAAATATCTTTATAGTGTGTGAAACCAAAATATAAACGATTTAACGTCCTCTCGGCAGTAGATCCTGCGACTTCTTAAGGTATACTAGTTGGTAAAGCATCTAAGGACATGCTTTTTCCCAAATGATGAACTTCTGCCGGCCGCTGGCGATGTGTCTTTGAGGTTTTTGGGTAAAACTAGGCAACAGTCATCACAACAGATTAAGGAAAATTGAAAATTAGCCAATAGCGAAAGTCATACACTAGAAATAACGTAGTTCAGTAAGCCACCTTTATGCACTTACGTTTCGTCGGAGTGGCATGACCCGGATTCGAACCGGCTAATCAGTTCGCCCCCAGATCACTTGCATAGTGCCTTAATCCAGTGGAGGATGTGGCCATAGCGATTAAGGCGCTATGCAAGTGATCTGGGGGCGAACTGGGTAGCTGGTTCGAATCTGGGTCATGCCACTCCGACTAGACGTAAGTGCATAAAGGTAGCTTACTGAACTACGTTATTTCTAGTGTATGATTTTCGCTATTGGCTAGTTTTCAATTTTCCGTAATATTATTTCCAGCGATTTATGTCTATTTATATATCACAACAGATAACAGATGGTGCCCCACGTTCTGATCCTGAACCTTAGTGCTGTTCCTGTGAGATGTACCTCGCACACAAACCGTATCAATATTGTATATACTGCTTTGCTTCGTTTTGCTATACAACCGTTATGATTTTAGTGTATGCCTCTTCACCAAGAAAAGGTTCTAATATTGTCTCGTCTTTTTCTCTTTCTAGCGAGTGCTATATCGAAGCGCACCAGTAGCAGTAGTGGCTTCAGTTCTGCACGTAGTGAGCGCTCCGACTCTTCCAACAGCCTTTGCAGCGAGTCCAAAATCAGCTCAAGCACTGCTACATCTGAAGCTCGTGAAAACAGCCCCATCCCGTCCACCTCAACTAGTGGCAACAGCAGTCCTCGGCTTGCAGTCAAAGCATTTGCACGCAAGACGTTTGGGCGATCTACTGCTAACAACAACAATTCCAACAATAGCAACAATTCTAGTGCCAAACAACCATCTGTTCCATCACCGAAAGGGGCCAAAAAGCCAGAAAGCAGCAAAGCTTCCAAAAGTAAGGATCCGACAGCAAAGGCTGCAAGCAAAAACGCTGAGAATATTGCTAAAGACGAACAACAATGCAAAACTGGTGCAAAACCCGAGGCAACCAGCCAGACGTTAAAAAATGTAGCCAATCAGCCGAGAGATAGTCCCCACCAAAATGAAGCTGATTCTACGGTGCCTTTGGAGCCAGAGAATCCTGTGCGGCAGTCTTCCAGACTTAGCCTGATTCCCAAAGGATCAGAAAAGATAAAGACCGCCGCTACAGGAGTTGCCTCGACGGGCAAGCGCTGTGGATCAAAAGAAAGTGTAACTAGTGAAAGTGCGAAAAGCATATCTGGAGTTAGTAATGGTAGTGTTAGCACAATGAGCAGTAGTGCAACCGCTTCGCCTAACCCAGGCGGTGTGGGACCAGGAATGAGTATTCCAAAGCCCACAGCCGCCGTCAAAGGAACCACAAAAGTGTCGAAGGACGAGCGTAGAACAGTAAGTGGTTCTAGCCTTAACTTAAGCCAAAACAATGCAGTCAGCAGTGTGCCTCCATCATCCAAAGATGCGCGCAGTGTTAGTGCCACTCCATCTTCCACCAGTGGGAAACCATCAAAAAGTGCCAACAAACCAAGCAAGTCCGATGCCTCAACTATCACCGATTCACCTAAAGTAGTGATGGGATCGCAGGGTGCCATCAACCTCTCATCGTCTCTTCCACGAACATCCAAAGCAGATCGTGGTCGTGGTGACAATCCGACGACTGGAGTAAGCATTGCTATGGTGTCTCCAATGCAGAGCCACGGAAAAGACGTTGCGTCGAGCAATTCCCACCAGGAGCAGTCTTCACCCTTGTGTCGGCTTATTTCAAATGACGGCGAACGCCCGGCCAAGCCGAACTACGCCAAAATTGATATAATTTCGCAAGAGAATCAGCAGCCTCCACGTCTCAGCCCCAAAATGTCAACCCACAGTAAGGTTGAAACAACGTTTGACAGCTCGGACAAAGTGATCACTCGCGAGACAAATGCGTCGCAGAACACGACACAACGTGAAACTACATTTTCTGAAGATGCTGACGACATTATTGTGAATATCAAGCCGATGCAGCCTATTCTACGTGCATCGCCCTATAGTTATATGCGGAATCTGGGAGTGTACTCTTCACCGAGAGCCATTGTGCCGAGTCTGCACCAGGTGGGAATTGCCACAGCGGGCGACATGGGGTCGTCGGCTGGTGTAAATAGGATGAACTTGTGCGGTCGTCATTTTGTGCCCACTCACCACGACGGCATGCAGATTTATGCGAGTCCTACAAAGCGCAACATGGCGAATGGCGCTAGTAACTTGGATGCTGATTATGCAACTAATATCGATGCAGCAGATTTGACGAATGGCTACATGTCCGATGGTGACATGCTACGTGCCGGTGGGCATGGCGATGACATTGCCAGTGGCTACATGTCGGAAGGAGGAGCGTCACTGTATGCACGTAGGGCTCAAGCTCGTCTCAGAGAAGGACTGGCTACTGTCAAGGAGTCTGCCCATAAGTCATCATCGGGGTTCATCCCTTCTGACAGGTAAGATAATTACTTTACTGTAAATAAGTATTTAATGGTACAATAACGTGGAGGTTCTGTTCCCAAAAATAGCACTGTGAATTAACTGATGCACTCAATGCGTGCATGCCTTTCAGCATTTTATAAAGAAGACCGAAAATCCAAAGGGTCCATTGTAGGTGTGTTGCCTGTCGGGGTGAATTTTTTATATTTTGTCAGGTTCGTGTTGCCACCTAAAAATACTTTAAAGCATTTCCTTCGTATCCTGAAATTCTGTAGCTATTAAGGTCTAAAAGTAATCCTTTAAATTTTAAATTTAATCCAAGAATCAAACATATGTAACATGTGCTGGCGAAGCCCCCCCCCCCCCCCGTTTATTTTGGATTCTCATGGAGAAAAACATTTAAAAAAAAAGCTGTTCCATTTACATGCAACCTCTAGAACTAGAACCCTAGTGGGGGGGGGGGGAGGGCTCCCATAGTGGAAATCTTACAAACATAACCCTCAAAATTTGATCAGTGTATTAATGGAATTATACAGTTTTTTTACACTGACATTTTGAAACTTCTATACTCAAATTTCTGATAGTATTTAAGATTCTTATACTAGATAGTATCCTTCCCTCAATCAGCACACTATCTCCAAACCCCATAGTATTCCTGATGATTGTTAGCTGCCTTTCATTTTGGATTTGAATCTTGAAGAGTTGAATACAAGTGCCTAACATTCACATTTTGTGAAACCAACCATCCCTGACTTAACGTAATATTTCATGTCATACCCACATCCCTCAATTAACTTGGCATTGGTAAGACTTACGTTTGGTCCCATTTATGAGGTTTGGCTGTGTGCTACAGCCATTGTGCAATTAGTCTCTATGCGACAACTCTGTACAGTCAGTTGGACGGCGGGACAGTAGTAATAAAATATGTATTCCAAAAAAGTATGCCGACTGCTCATGACGGATCGGAGTAATCACATTTCAATTTGATGCTGCTGGACATCTCACAGATGTGACAGCCAGGTGAACTTTAACTGTTGAGAAAAAAACTGGCCACTTAGTAAAGAGTTGCAATCTTTCCACATTGCCAATCTCAATAAAATTATTAATCATAATCACTCCGAACCATCATGCGCAGTTGGCATACTTTTTTCTGTAACATTTTATTATGATTCTCCCACCCTCCAACTGACTGTACAGAGTTGTCGCCTGGAGACTAATGGCACAATGGCTGTAGCACAAATCCAAACCTCATTGACGGGACCAAACGTAACGTGAGTCCTACCAAGCTAATTACTGTACAAAATGTTATAATTACTGGCATGTTTGAATGCAACCAGCGTCAAGTGTGGCCCAGACCAAAACACTATTCGTCTCCACACTGTTGGTAACTTATTGAAGTAAATATTTACCCCTTAACACATAAATAATACAGATGCAAACCTATTTACGTTGCCTTTTGTACTTATATGTCAGACTGCCTAAGAGGAAATCGAACCCACGACCTTTGAGACCAAAGGCCGAAGTCCTACCGCTAAGCCATACTGACACTGCCATAAATATATTTGCATCTGTATTTATTTATCAGTCTACAATTTATTTTGCTTTCTGTCCAGTTTATTACCTTAACACATTATTTACGTATAGTCCCTGCGCAGCGTTAATTTTCAGCATTGTTCTAAGTAGGCCTTTGGGCCCCATTCCCCCCAAACCTTAGAGACCTTAAACCTAATCTTGTTAAGCTTCCTTATGTGGGGAGGGTTAACATTTTTTTTAACTAGTTCATCTAAGCACCCAACATGCCCTTTGCCTACACATTTTGTATATGCACAACCATGTAGTACTAACTGGAGCGTGTGCTAAATTGGCCAAACCCAATGTTTTACGTCACGTAAAAAGTACTAGCCGCAGGACCCTAGTAAACACAACTTAAGAAATGTTCATGATCCTTCTACAATCTACCAGTCTAAACTATCCAAATTCTCCATCATTTTCCATGTACGGTGCAATGACTGTTTCCACAGCGTCCTCCTACTTCTTGAGCTAGGGCCTTAGTGGGCCTCCTTACCTTGATGCTATGTTTCCATACTATGTATTCTGTATACTCTATATCTTTATTAATGTATTCCGGTAATGCTATGTACTTTGATGTATGGTCCAGTCCCTGGAGATCAGTGGTCAGGATGGCTCTGGCCTTGCCTGCCCCTAGGGGTAGCTGCTAGCAGAGATGGCTCATGGGATACCAGGATATAGTACAGGAAGCACCTTGCACCACCAATGGCAGGTACTGGCTGCAGCTCTAGGTACTTAAGGCCTTGCAGCCCCTTGCAACCTCACTCTGGGAGCTAGTTCCTAACCAGCTAAGAACTCTTCCTGAAGTGTGCCACTCTGCTAGTAGCCCTGATCAGAGCATCCTTGAACCATTGGACAACATCTCCTGAGGACAGACCGCGTGGCCCTGGAATAAACCCTGAATTTACCATCCTTATGGCATTCTTCCTTGTACCGGGCATAGTGGGGTTGCAACGGATAGTTTCAAACTGTTCAGTTCCAATTTCAAACAATTGGTAAGCAGTTAGACTGATACGTTTAACTCTACGCAACCCAATTTACAAACACTGCAGCCAATGTTCCTGACCCACTACCAGGGTGGTTCCGTCATAGTTTTTTTTCCCCAGCTGCATTCATTTGTTCCGTTATTATCACTTCTTACCAACACATTTCTGCACGCTTTCTAAATGCATTGGTTAGTGCTTGCCACAATTAGTAAAGTATTCTTATTTTAAATAGTCAGGGTGTTTAGTTAAAACAAACATTTTGACCCGGCCACTGTCAGGGACCTGCTGTAACGGGAATCCCGGCTATTACCGTACATAATCGGGGCTTATTTGGTATGCTTCATTTATTTAGCTATTTTGGCTCGGCTCGCCGTAACTTCATCGTTTGAATCAAAGCGAGAAAAGGAATTTTTTTACGAAATTTTACAATGTCAAAAAGAATTTCTCTTCACACTTTTATCACTACAAAATAATGGGTGCGGGGCTTGAGGTTTGATGGCTCATCGACAGCTAGGTCGCTAGCACCAACCTCAGTCACAGCGTAGTGGCTGGGGTTGTCACTGCGCCAGCCCACTACTATACAGAGATGTTAATTGTTAACCAAACCCCAATGTAGAACTTATCATATACATTGGCAAAAATTAACTTTTTGACGTACCGGCCAGTGGCCAGCAGATGACAAAAGTTTAGTCGCCACAAAGGAAAGGCCTTCACGCCTTCCTAGTCACAAAGCAAAACTGCCATATTTTTTGGGGGGGGATAGGCCTATTTTTAAATTGATACCCCAACTCCAATGAACAAACTGGGCTTCAGCAGCCGTAGGCCTCTTTATTGCTGAATCTGAGGAGCAATTGCAAATGTTTTTGATGTTAGCAATTGTAATTTCATTCACATGCTTGGAATTAAAAAAAAAAACTTAAAAAAGCTAATTTGAAGACACTAAGGACTCCCTCAAACAATCACAATTGAATAACTTTAGCAGATTTTTGTTATATCAAAAGTGGGAAGCTCTTAAATGCTGTCAAG
>JAHWFP010227549.1:0-10003 GCA_023313725.1 Lithobius niger
ACATATACACTTCCCTTCCATAGCATCGCACCCGGGTCTGTAAGAAGCAAAGAGATGTACCGCCGAGACCAAAACGCCTATCGAATCTGACGCCACAGTGGTTGCGGCTACCCGTGCAATGAATGTTAAGGCGAATGTTAAGGCGGTTAGCGACGAAAGCCATGTGCGCTGGACCATCCGTTACCGTCAGTCGTCGGAACCGGACGAAGCGGAACGGAGCGGAGTAGTGTGCTACAAGCTTTAGCTGACAGCGTATCGTTGCCAGTTCTGAAGAACTCGTTTTAACACTATCGTGGTGATGGAATTATTTACTTATTTTTAATTGTTGAATATCACAGCTGTTAATGACGAAAATTTAATTTCCCCCCCCCCCCTTGATTCGTATGGGTTTTTGGTTCGATCAATTTTAAACCTAGTGATCACTAAATATATTAAAATCTATAAAAATCTATACTTATTCATCTGGCATAGCCTGTCTTGTTTGAAATACGTTATGAATTCAGACGTAACAGCAATTTCCCACAGTTGTCAAGAGCCATTTACTAACTATAACGGCACTAGAAGCTTGGTAGGAGCTCGATTATCGACGGTACTTAAAACATTAAAGTTGTAAATATTATTTTACAACTCTTCAGTCGTGTAAAGACAAGATTTTTACGTTCCGATTTGCAATAACCGAAAGTAAACTAAGCCACAGGTCGCTTTAACACGCTACTTAAACTTTTAAATTATATTTACGATGGAATTAAAGGTACGCTCTGTCTTCAGTACCATGCTGGTTTTATTACAGGATAAGTGAATATGACAAATAAACCTGGGTGGTGGCAGAAGTACTGATGTTATCCCCTTTAATGCCAGCCTGTATTAGGGTCCCGGGTTTGGTGCCACGTCAAAACGCCGCGGAAATAACGCCGCGGAAATAACGCCGCGCGACAATATACCGTGGGAATAAAGCCGTAAGTATAAAGGCTGTTACGTAAAAACGCCACAATAACGCCGCGAGTATTAGGGACATAAATCCTTCCGGTATGTATACGACTCGTTGAGAATAGCGTTTGGAACATTTGCACAGGTTAAGCGCCGGTGCACACGTGCGGCACCGCATTTGCGGTTTGGTTTACGTGCCATCTGTTGGGTACTACACACGTACCTGCGTCGACGTTGCGTTACCGCCCGCCACTCGCCCGCCGCTCGTGCGGTCGTTTTGCACCGCAATTCCACCCGTCAACGCAGCGGTACCTCAGCGTTAAAAAAACGCAATAGCGTCTCTGAGTACCTTGGGTGACTTGAGCGGTGCACACGTCCGTCGTTTACCGCAAAAGCGTTACAAAAAATGGCGTCCAATTTCGAAGAAATAGACATGGAATTGTTTATTGGGGGAGTAAAGAACTATCCTGAAATATGAAATGTTGCTGCAGGAATGATTGAAGACTCATTGGGAAGTAATTAAAGAACTTATCCGAATTGTTTAGTTAATCTGCAAAGGATGTATAACATTTTCCCCTGCTACGTTTTAAATTAGTACATCAATGTACCAAAATTCGTCGCATTGTTTTTAAAATATATTTTTTGTTCACGAGGTAGGCGAAAAAAGCAATATCGTCTCATTGGTTTCAAACTATAATTTTTGTGTACACGAGGTTAAGGAACCGAACGCACATTTACGTCACCGCAGCGGCACCGCAGCGTCAACGCGCGTTAATAAAACGCACGTGTGCATTGATTGGCTGCGTCACCGCAGCAGCGACGCAGCATCGACGCGCGTCCAAAAAAACGCACGTGTGCACCGGCGCTAAGGGCACGTTTACGCAACCACTCGCTTTTGCACTCTCGCAGCTAGAAGCTAGAAATCTCCTCAAATTCCAACATGGCGGCGGTTTTATGTCTGACGACTCGCAATGAAAACAGCAAATAACGTGAGTTCAGAAGTGTTTGGGAAAATTGTTTCGTCATGAAGAATCCTTTATATTATTGGCACGGATTATAAGACTGCAAGTATTTACTCAAACGATGTCGGATTTAGCTAATCCATTTAGCGTTGTTACCATGGCAATGTCACCTTTGCCATCGCGATTGAGTTCTAGCTGCGAGAATGCAAAGGCGAGTCGCGGCGTAAACGCGCCCTAAGCCCCCTCCAGACAGAAAAAATTTCGCGCGAAGCGATGCGTTACTACGTTCGTACAAGGTCAATATTGCAGCAACCGTATGGTTGGCGTTACGGTACTGACGTCTTTGATACTCCATCTTGCGTCGTCGTGCAGCCGCGATCTGCCAGTCTGGTTAGGGCTTTTAAGCCCTAACCAGACTAGCTGCTCGCGGCTGCACGCCGACGCACTATGGTGTAAAAAAAGACTTCAATATTCGTCCTTAACGCAACACCAACCAAACGATTGCTGCAATTTTGACCTTGTAGGCACGTAGTCACGCATAGCTTCGCACGAAATTTGCTTCTGTGTGGAGAGGCCTTTAGAGTTCAAAATCACTTCGCACGAAAGAAAAAAAAAAGAAAATGAACATGTTGGCAACATTTACGTATATACGTGTGAAGTAATGTCGCAACACTAAGTCATACAGGAAAGCCGCATGTACCTTTAATGTCCCATACAATAGCGCCGCAATGATATTGTTGTTGTTTGTTTTTAGGAAGCACGAACCTAAACTGGGCTAAATCTGCAGCACGACGATGAACGAGACAATTTAGCCGGATAAATCAATACCGCAATACAGACATGCCGTGACAATGCCGTAAAAATGACTTAAATTACAAATCAGCTCGCAATTGAAAGTTGCGAGCTATTGCCCCACAAATAATGACTGGTATCTCTTTATCAAATTAAAGAATTCCAGAGCTCGAATGCGTTTGACAGTTCAGAAGCAGTAGCGTTTAAACGCCTGTTAAGAAAGGTCGGTGTTTTGTTTTTAAACACAAGCCCACTGAGATGGAAATTGCGTCTCTCGCCTTCCAACTGAACGTCAGTTCTCGTGCGTGGCGGTAAGTTAACGCCTCTTAGCGCCGGTGCACACGTGCGGTTTTTTTTGAAGCGGGGCGCCGCTGCGGTGACGGAGCCAATCAATGCACACGTGCGTTTTATTAACGCGCGTTGACGATGCGGTGCCGCTTCGGTGACGTACCGTATGTGCGTGTTCGGTTCCCCAACCTCGTGTACAAAAAATTATAGTGTGAAACCAATGAGACGCTATTGCTTTTTTCGCCTACCTCGTGAACAAAAAATATATTTTAAAACCAATGCGGCGAATTTTTGTACATTGATGGACTAATTTAAGACGTACCAGGGGAAAATATTATACATCCTTTGCAGATTAACTAAAAAAATTCGGGTAAGTTCTTTAATTACTTCCCAATGAGTCTTCAATCATTCCTGCAGCAACATTTCGTATTTCAGGTTAGTTCTTTACTCCCCCAATTAACAATGCCATGTCTATTTCTTCGAAATTGGACGCCATTTTCGGTAACGCTTTTGCGGTAAACGGCGGACGTGTGCGCCGCTCAAGTCAACCAAGGTACTCTGAGACGCAATTGCGTTTTTTTAACGCTGCGGTACTGCTGCGTTGACGGGGTAAATTGCGGTGCAAAACGACCGCACGAGCGGCGGGCGGTAACTCAACGTCGACGCTGGTACGTGTGCAGTACCCAACAGATGTCACGAAAACCAAACCGCAAATACGGTACCGCACGTGCGCACCGGCGCTTAGGCATTGCTTTGGTTAAATATATGTGTGATATTGAATCAACCGGCATGGAGTCGGGAACCAAAATCTGTAGCTTCTCTGCCAGACGACCTTGTGACACGTGGTGAATATGACGTCAGGATTACAACATGGACACTCCCACGTCCTACTGACCTGTGTGCATTTATAAGCTCCTGGTATATTTATTTTATACTTCTGCACTATATCGTCGCACTAGATTAAAGACTTGGGCAATATTTGCCATCATAGGAAAAAACACTTTAAAATTGTAGCGTTGAATTAGAGTGGCTTCGACCTACCTGCAATGTGAAACTAAAAATAACTTTTTACCACGATAAGGAAATCTGAAACAACCCACAAGAGTGAAAGAACTCGCCAAGTTTCAGCCAATAAAAATAGTGATACCAGAAAAAAATGGCTGCCACCAAGTTTCCACATAAGATATCAAGCTAAACCTCACGGACTATTAGATCAAAGGTTAAATGAAAAATATGACCATTGCTATAATGGGGGCACGGAATTGTACCGACACGGAGTTACGTTAACTCCGGAAAAGTGTCTAGAACAATCCTGAATTGTAGTAACATAGAGTTGTAGCAACACGGAATTGTAGTAACACGGTTTCTAATATTATATGTATAGCCGCAGCGAGCGCGGTAGCGCGAGCGAAGCAGGGACGTTATAAAATATTCAACAAACTCAGGAGTTACGGTAAATCCGTGTCACCACAATTCCGGGTTATTTCAGCCACTTTCAAAGCAAATCACGAATCCGGAGTTACTGTAATTCCGGGTTCAACACAGGGGTCAGAATTTAAAAAAATTCCATAGTTAACGTAACTCTGTGTCGATATAATTCCGGCGCCCCGCTACAATCGGTATCAATGGTCAAGTTTTTCATTTAACGTCTGAACTAATAGTCGGTAGGATTAGCTAGGCAACTAATGCAGCAACTTGGTAGCAGCCATTCTGATATCACAACTTTGATTGGCTGAAACTTGGTTTAATAATAATAATACAATTTTTCCTCGTGAAAGGGTGGAATAACGGAAGGGCATGCCACTAACACCGGTCCAGGTAAATTGGTTAAATTGGTTAAATTGGTTAAATTGGTTAAATTGGTGAACCAGGTTTCATCGATCCTTGTGGGTTTTGTTTCTGATATGACGTCTTTGGTATTTTATTTTGTTGCATCTCATGCCAATGTCTAGTTAGCGGTTTAATCTTTTTTTTTTTAACTGACCCTTCTTTTTTTTATGCTTTTTTTTATTGGTGCGATTTGATAATGAACTTATGATCAGTTGCTTGTTGTTGTTTTTGTTTTTTTTTATAATTAAAGGTTTTCAAATGTGTATTTTCCTACTGGTTTCATAAAAGTCTCAAGTTCGCTATGCATTTATTGAATTTCTTATGAACGCAATACGTTATGACTGATATACTACCACAAACAATTACGGTGCGTTACATGTATACGACCAGTAAAATCCATGGTCAGACTGGTAATTGTATGCGTGCTGGGCAAGCTAAATTACGTCAGCCCTAATATTGTCCACGTTGCTAATCACATTTGAGGGTTTTAGTTCTTTAGCCTGGCTTAGTTTTATGTTTAAAAGTCACGTAACCAGTTTTTTTTTTCTAGGGGGGGGGGGGGGGGGTTGTTTCCCCGCTCTCCTCCCCCTCAAAACTATGCTTGTTTATATACTTATCGTGTTGAGGGATGGTTTAGGAACGGTTGTAGAAGTTGTACTAATAAAATTAAATAACGATTTATTAATAGTTAAATTAAACAATTTGTTCGGGCAAACAGTGAAGGGACACTTGGTGGGATTCAGCCCCTCAACCCTCGCTTCAGCCTAACGGAGGTTTAGCCTAAAGTAGTCCATACACATGATGTTAAAATAAGCCAGCCAACGCAGTGGTCCAGTTTCGTAAGGATGTTGTTATTGCTCGCCTTGATTCACGGGGCTTGGTGGCTTGAGACTTGATGGCTACAGCCGTTGGTTTCGGGCATGGCAAATCGGGCGAATTTCGGGGGCAATTTCCAAGTTGAGGTCCCAAAAGTGATGTTGATCTGTGGGGAGTCGAAATTGGAATCCACGCACCAAGCCATGGGCGCACGGGCCATCAAGTCACCAAGACCTCCACGCCCTGATACAATGGTGTGGGTTACAAATTGTGCAAAGGGACTTGTTACATTGAAGTTGTTTCACAAAATGGTTTTAACATGGCCGAATTGTTGGTAATAATGAGTTGGTCTTGCA
The DNA here is from genome assembly GCA_023313725.1 of Lithobius niger. NCBI lineage: Eukaryota > Metazoa > Arthropoda > Chilopoda > Lithobiomorpha > Lithobiidae > Lithobius > Lithobius niger. The sequence continues at coordinate 5,972 of JAHWFP010227549.1, forward strand.
GTTGATTGTAGTAAGTCCAAAACTTGATCGGTATTGTAGCTACCACTGATCTTGATAATGGCAGCGCCACAGGACGGGTGCTGCAACAGGTAAGCAGATATCGTGGTTTATGACATTCCTGCTTATGACATTTCTGTTTATGACATTCCATACAGCTATCTCAATCGGCTGCGAGTCAAAATCGAAGAGATCCGTCTGTCGGCATTAATTTCTGTGGGTTCCAGCAAAACAATGGCGACCTCCGTGTCGTGTTTTGGTGATGCAGTAATTAAATTGTTATATCGGACGTACGTAACGTATTCTTACCGCAATTCTTGTGTTTAGTTATTGTGTAAGTAATCCAAAAGTCAAACATGAATGTCAAAATGGAAGTAATTGCCCTTTAAGAGCCAGGACGTAAATATCTCCATCTGCGTTGTGTTATGATGAAAAGCGGTCATGCAGTTTATAAATGCTGTTGTCGATACAATGATCAGTTCCTAAAATCAGTGAATAGCGCAGCGCTGTAGCCACAGCCTCTCATCAAAGATAATCCTGAACGCATAGGCAAATTTCTGATCCCTTACCGTGACGTCACTCATGAAGCATCGGATTCACCAGCTGTATCAGGCGGTTTCCGCTGAGTCCAATGACTAAAGATGGCGGACGCGCCGTTTTTAAAGATGGCGGACATGAATTAAATAATTAACGATTAAAGATATAAAGATGGCTGACGTAAATATTTCATTCCTAACGTTATTAATGTAAACATAATTAACAAGCGGTAGAGAATGCCGTCACACAGCCCAAAAATGCGTTGGGATGGGAGCAGTGGCTGCAGCCTCTGGAAATGAGTTCCACACAGGAACAACTCTCAAGGAAAGGGAATTCTTTCTACAGTAGGTGCGACGCTTGTACACCCAATTGAAAGGGGTGGCCACGTGTGTTAACACATGGTGTTAAATCGAACAAAGGTAGATCAATTTTACAAGAAGCCCCTGGAAATTTTAAAGGTGATATACAAATCGGCGGCACGAAGTCTTCGCAGATCCAGCGACTCAAGGGTTCTTTAAACCGACGATGCCCATGACGAAATTCAAGAATTTTTTTCGAGGACTTTTTTCCAAACCAATATAACTGTTCAAGGACTTTTCCACGACTAATTCAACTTTTATCATGGACTTTTATTAACAACAACATCTCAATAAACGCTAAAATATTTATGTTTTATTAAAAGTAAATTTGATATAACGCGAAAACCATATCCTGGTGGCTTTTTTCCGATTTATCTTTCGAGTGTTTACAGCGATTTGACCCTATTTATTTCATGTTTTATTCGTGCACTTGATGGGGAAAAAAACCGCGGGGAAAAAAGCCCGAAGGAAAAAAAAATGCTTTGTCTTTATGTTTTCGGTGAGGTTGTTGTTGTAGAATAGGTTAGGCAAGCTACTTGGCTCGAATTTCGCCGGGCAGTGTAAGAAGTTTCACCAGGTACGTTTCTTCCTTTGTTTTACAACCTCCCAATTGAAGCCGCCGTCTTGCATATATTGTAATACCCAATATAGAGAGAAGTGCTAGTTCGAATCCAGCCTACGGAATTTAATTTTTTTTTTTAATTGGCGGATGTTGCTGGTTATCTTCGTGTGAATTTTAAATTGATGCTGCATTTTTTTTTAACTTTTTTTAAAACTTTTTAAAACTTTTTAAACTTTTTATTTTTAACTTTTTTTAAAAGGACTTCAACGACATAGCGTCGGCTTGTTAAAAAAGGACTGTCTATTGTTTCTTGTGCTCTGGATGCCCTTTTCTCCTACGCAAATTTGTTTATGAAGCCCTTGTGGTACGAAGGAGTGTACTGTGGTGTTTGTTGATTTGATTGGGTAAGCTGTGGTGAGCGCGTTACTTTGGATCTGTGGATACGAGATTCTCTGTTGTGGAGGCGACCATCTTGTGCCTTGAGGGCGATTTCCCGTGATCGAATCCAGTCGCAGCCTACTGTGTTTTTTTTTTTTTTTAGGGGTTGTCTTTTTCCCAACCTTGAAATCTGAAAATGGAAAGTTTCCTTTGTGCAGTGCTAGAGAAAGGGCCGGGCTACAGCGAAAAACAGGATTTTCCTTAGTAAACAGCTGATGAAGACGCGTGGAGGGAGGAAATCTTAACTCGGCGACATTTACGACAAACACGCGATTTATTTATTTTTTAATTGCAAGATTGTCTTTACCTTGCTGAAAGCTAAGGCATTGTTTTAAAAATGCCTAAAAAAATTAAATTCAAGGATTTTCAAGTATATAAGCTACCAATAAATACAAGTACTTCAAAAGACGTCAAGCACTTTGTGCGGGGCGTACTGAAACAAGCGACTGCAGCGACTACCTAGTCGCAACCAGTATTCTGTACACTTACGCCACTTTCGAAAATGTTGAGACACACACCTTTATCACGCACTGCCTAAGCGACCTCTATTATAAAATCTAAAAATAGTAACCGTCACAATTGCCGGTTAAAAATGTGTAATGTGTTAACTTTTAGGCTTAGTTTAGATTTTAGACGTAATTGTCAGCTTTTAAGCCTAACTTTTACCTGCCGCTTTAATTTCGTAAGTAGCAGCTAACGCAGAATTGGGATCGACAGTATAGACTTATTCATTTATGCAACACGGTGCGGAGATATGACGTTGCCGTGGCAACGTTATTTTAGGTCTAGTTTTTTTTTTTTTACCTGCCGGTTTTAATTTCTAAGTAACAGCTAATGGATAATTGAGTTCGAGAATAGGCCTGCGCCATTCACGCAACACGGTGTCGAGAGTATTTTTAATGAAGCTAATGTGTATCGTTAACGAAATCTCTTTGCTTTTTCGGTTGCGTGTCTTCCTGCAGTAGTTAAATGCGACAGTCAAATATGATTTCACTGTGATTTCACTGTGAATCGTTGAGCTATATGGAAACAACCATGTTATAATTTGCCGTGTTTTTGAAATCCACTTTACTATACCACTGAAAAAGATAGACGGATAAAGTGGTTGCTATATCTTCCCCACCGCATCGACAGTAAAGAAGACTAACAACGACGTGGCAGTTCGTGAATCCCAAATTATTTACGCATGATCCAGTCGGTTCAAATGTAAAATCTTAAAAAATTCCGGAAAATACAGGAAAAATATACAACCTCCTATACACACCCATTTAATCGTATTTCTCCTTTAAAAAACAACGCCCTAACTACATAGCCAGACTGTAGCTCAATCGAGCAAGGTACTAACATTTTTTTTTTAATGCTCGCTTCAATCGAAAGTGAAAGTAGTCTACCTTGAAATGAAGGATAATTTTAAATTTATTAGTGCTTCTCATCCCAAGGGCACGGAGCCACCGACATAGCAACAGAGGGTTGTTTCAGATGGCTCAGACGAGAGAAAAACCTTTTTTTCCTTACGGGTATGGGGAAAAACCGTAAGTTTTTTTCTCCATTAACAGGAGTGACATAAAGGAGAGTCTCCAACATCATTCTAAACCATATTCCAACACTCGTCCCGAGCAGAGATGGACCTGACCCACGGCTCGGTGGGTCAGTGGGTCAAATGGGTCACATTTTTATCGTGGGTTAAGTGTTCACCCTCCGACCTGCAGTAACAGTAATCTTACAGTAATCAGTAGTCTTACTAGTACTCTTTAAAAAATTTTCTTACTCTTTCAAAAATAAAATTTGTGTTATAAGTTTATTTATAATAGAAACCAAAAGAGGAAAAAAAAATTACTGGCGCATTACGTTAAATTAGCTTAATACTGTCAAGCACACGATTTATTGGTTTTTTTAGCTTTAAATTTTTTTATTTATTTTTTTTTAATTCTTTGAGCCTTAAGTCAGCCGAAGCAACTTAATGCTTGTATGGCTGAACCGGCTCAATTTGGAACATTACCAGACTTTTACAGAAGAAGAAATGTCTGGTAAAGGGAGGTGCCAACCCGGGGATTCGATCCAGGAAACCTCCGATCATCGTAGGGGCCGAAAGATTGTCCAGAAAGATTGTCCAGAAAGATTGTCCAGAAAGATTGTCCA
>JAHWFP010227550.1:0-20610 GCA_023313725.1 Lithobius niger
TTGTTGGCTGCTGCTGCTGATCCTTGAACGCTTACGGTATTAATATAATAGGTACACAATGTTACAATTTAGTTACGGGTCCCTGAACGGATCAGTTTTATTGTTTTACACTGTTCTATAACATTGTAATTAAAGAACAATGCGAGTCGTCAAACGCCACCCGCATGGCGTAGACTGAACAATAAAGAAATGCTAACAATGCTAGTGAGCCAACTATTATTCACCAGCATTATCCAAAGTAGTATATTATAGTTCAGTACTTAACCCACCACAAATTGCAACAGAAGGTTTCATGGTTGTTCCTAACTATAGAAAAAAAGTGCTGAATTCGGAAAAAAATTGTTATCCACGCTATTTGCTGCAATTTTCTTGGGAAAAAAATAGATCTAATTTGCATATTATATAGGTAAAAAAATCATTTAATACATATATAGAAATACGAAGGAAATTTTAGTGTACCTTATATTGTGAGGGCAGTTTTTGCTGGATCCTACTCAAAAGGATGTGCACTTTAAGATTTTGAAGGGTTCCAGGCTGAAAACCAGGCATTAAAGATGGTGGTCAAAATGGCGTCTAATTTTTTTTTTTTTTCAGTTTTTGCCATTTTGATCTATTATACAAGAATCGTTAGTGTTACACAAAAACGGTTTGGGTATAAGTTGTTTACAATAACGTAATCTACAATGTAGGTCAAATACCTTTTTTACCATATCTAACGGTTATCGAGAAAAACGGTCATGGTGGGCCATTTTCGGCCATTTTGGCTTATTTAATGCTTATTATATGTTTTAATATGTGAAAACAACAAAAACTTTCAATTGCTGTTGCGTCCTTGATAATTTTGGTGGATGACTCCAATTTCATTAATTCGAAATCTGTGATGTCTTCTTTGAATCAAGGGCAATGAACGGGGCTACCATTATGAGGAACCGAGCCACGCACGTTTTACTAGAGGCTGGTATCTGAGTTGCTGTTCAATTTTTTTCTCATTTTCAACCTGTGACGTTTTTAATTTGGATGAATAGCTCCAGTCTGGTTCATTCGAAGGGTGGGAATGTCTTCTTTGAATCAAGGGCAATGAAAATTTCTACCGCTGTTACGGACCAAGCCACGCCCGTGTTACTAGGGACGGGTATCACAGTTGCCGTTCAATTTTTCGCTCATTTTAAACTTTCAACTGCTCTTGTGATGTTCCTAACTTAGACGAATGACTCCAGTTAGGTTCATTCGAAGGGTGGCAATGTCTTCTTTGAATGAAGGGCAATGAAAAGGGTCTACCACTATTTCGGACCAATCCACACCCGTTTTATAAGGGGCTGGTATCACATTTGCCATTCAATCAGTCGCTAATTTTCAACTTGCTCTTGTGAAATTTTTAGGTTAGATGAATGACTCCAGGTTGGTTCATTCGAAGGAATATCTTCTTTGAATCAAGGGCAATGAAAAGGGTCTACCACTATTATGGACCAAACCGTTTTACTAGTGGCTGGTATCATGGTTACCGTTCAATTTTTCGGTCATATTCAACTGCCAACTGCCCTTGTGAAATTTCTAATTTACATGAATGACTCCAGTTAGGTTCATTCGAAGAGTGGGAAATGTCTTCATTGAATCAAGGGCAATGAAAATGTTCTACGACCATTATGGACCGAGAACGCCTGTTTTACTAGCGGCTGGTAAAACAGTCACCGTTCGATGTTTGTTTGTATGTTGAAATGAACCAAAAATATAAACATGTCGTACAGTATTGTACGGTACTTGCCCCTAGTAAAATTGGGGCAGCTGAGTCCCTAACAGTCGGAGGAGACACTTTTAATTGTCCTAGATTCAAAGAAGACTACCCCTTTCTAATGAACCTAACTGGAGTCATTCATCTAAATTAGAAATGTCGCAATAGCAGTTAAAAGTTGAAAATAAGCGAAAAATTTTACCGTAACTGTGATACCAGCCCCTAGTAAAATGCACCTAGGTCGGTCCCGAATAGTGGTAGACCCTTTTCATTGCCCTTGATTCAAAGAAGACAGTCTTACCTTTCGAATGAATCAAATTGGAGGCACCCACCTGAATTAAAAACGACGCAACAGCAATTGAAGTTGTATTCACAAATTGAAACATCTATAAGCATTAAGTAAGCAAAAATGGCCGAAAGTGGCCCAACATGATCGATTTTCTCGATAACCGTGAAATATGGGAAAAAGGTAAGGGACTTACACTGTAAATTACATTATTGTAAACACTAACGGTTCTTGCGTAATTGGCCAAATTGGCGAAAATTGAGTAAATATTTGGCGCCATTTTGATCGCCGTCTTTAATGCCTAGCACCCTTCATAATCTTAAAGGTACACCCGGCCTACCTTGTAACATTCCGGCCTGCCTTATAACAGCCACGTGCTGGTCGCCATTCGCGCATATACCATCATCAAGGTCAACTGAGATATAGTAGCTGCGTTCCTCGCAACGAAGAACGCAGCTACTGTCTCAGTTGGCATTGTGCCTAATAGACGACCCAGCATGAACGCCTTATTTGCGTCGTCACAAACCGGAATGATTCTCGTATTTTAATATCACAATTTATAATTTTCTAGGCTAGTGTCTTATAATTTTGTTTCGGCGGTCTATCAGAATAATTAATTTTAATTTTTACTGCATTAGACTTTTAGATTTTTGATCTCACATTAATTATTAGCAAATTAATACATGCACATTCACAGATGGTTATTGTAAGCACTCAAAGGATCATATACGTGCGTCTCGCAGTAAATATAGTTTACAATTATTCAACAGAAAATCTCCTGACGCCACATTTTAAAACGGATTTTTAGCAAAGGAAAGACTAACGGTAAGTAAATAGACCTTTGGGGCCGTACTTGATGTGGATGATCGAAAAAAATGGCGCTGGGAGAAATGCCCTTTTAAAGTGCACATCATTTTCAGTAGGTTCCAGCAAAAAGCGGTTCTCACATTGCAAGTACATTAAAATTTCCATCGTATTTACATTTACGTATCTATATATATAATTACACAAAAGCCGCAACACATCTGCGGCGCAGCAGCCATCAGCAGCCATCTGCAGCGCAGCAGCAAACAGGACATACGATGCCATCTCCGCCATCTACCGATGGAACGGCAAATTATAAGAGTAGCAGCCAAGCCCCGCTGAGGTAGTAGCTGCACCCGGAAAGCAACGGCCAGCAGCGCGAACATACGATGCCATCTACCGACCGAACGGCAAATTAAATGAGGGGAAGGGGGTGGCGGCCCGCCCGGGGGTGGGGGGGGAGCGAAACGACGCGGAATGAGCGAGCGAAGCGAGCGACTCCGCTAGTTAAATGTAATCGTCAATGGTATACGGGCAGATAGTGAAGAGGTGTACCACTCAATATCAAAACCTAGGTAACCTAGTCTCAATGCAATTCAATTTAAGCCTAAATGCAAATTTCAATTATTATATGCAAATTAAGCCTATTTTTTTTCCAGGAAAACGGCAGTAGATAGAGTGGATAACAATTTTTTCTCGGATTTAGTACGCTTTTTCCAGTTTTGCTTTTTCCAGTTTTGCTTTTTGCAATTTGTGGTGGGTTGACCACTTTTTTAGCCTGTATTTACTGGTCTATTAATGTTCTGCGTTTGGTGTCAATTTAAAAGTAACATTAATTCCAGTTTTTAGTCGACATTACTGCATGCCATAAACAAGATTTTCATAAAGAAATACATAAACTGCTTATAAAAAAAATCGCAACATTATTATTTTCATATGCCAAAGACAAAGCTCTCTATTGAGCTAAAGTTTACATTAGGCACATACTCGATATCCTTACGGTATTGATTCCAAATGGCTCCAACACTTTGGTTTTAGAGCGCGGAAATGTGTTAAAATGACTTAAAACAGTAGATTTGTAGCGCCACAATCCGTACATCTATACGGTGTTTGCGTTCGCTCGCAGGACCGGCAGGGCACCTTATATTTTTTTTCGTAAACAGTTCCGATAGGCGGGTTGTTATTGTCAGTTTCGTGTGGTGTTGTGTGGTTTTGTTGTTATTGTCAGTTAGGTTAGGTTAGGTAAGTTTGGGGTTTGGCATTTCATACTGAGGTAGTTAACTGGTTGGGGTTTGGCATTTCATATTGGGGCAGTTAATTGGTTAGGTTATGTTAATGATGCTTTAACGAGTTTCTGCAATTTGGGATCAATTTGTAGTGCCTTCCGTGAAAATTAAAGGTAGGTTTTTTTTTCTCTTTTCGAATTTCGGGCCATGTGCGTAAAGGGAACATGGGAAGAAAACAGGCTCGCGTCCAATTTTCTTTTTTAATGGACTAAAGATTACCTGCTGAGTAATGTTTTCCTCTTCCATTATTTGGGGAAAACGCACCGTTTGGCCGTGGTGAAGGTCCAAAGTGGTGAAGCGCCGCGCCAGAAAGGATGAAACTGGGCGAAAGTCCGGCAAGTGAAACGCCAAACCCCCTACCAGTTCATTACCTCAAGTGAAATGCCGAAGCCGGTTCCTAACCTAACCTAACCGACAATAACAACAAAACCACACGAAACTGACAATAACAACCCACCTATTTGAACTAGCGTTACGGGAAAATAATATCAGCTGGGAACATGGGAAGAAAACGACCTCTCGTCCGTCAGCGCAAAGAGTGCGGCTTTAATTAATTTCTGACGGCCAAACGAAGCCTTTGCCCCAAAAATTTAAGGGGAAATATTGTTCAGTTAATCATTTTACGTCATTCTAGCCCAACGAGAGATCAATCGGTTAGGAGCCCTTATTCTTCCCATAAGCCTCGTAAAGTAAACTTGTTCCCTCTATTGTTTATTTTACTATCGAAAGTGATCGTGGAATGAATTTATAATTCAGCCTTTATTCCGTTAGCTACGCATGTAGTATGCACTATCCCGTTATCTCACACGTTTGTCGAATTGATCTACAACAAACTGTTACAATAAATAATCGATTATACAATAATTACCTGATTAGCAGGAGCCACATAATTACCCGAATTAGCCACATAATTGCCAATACGTGTAGAATCCTAGGACAGCCTTCCTGGCGAACCGTAAAATAGCCGCCATATTTTTTTTCAGTTGTTCGTCAATAGCTCAACAACAGATAGAATTCCGTTTTCCGTGCATGTTGTCAAAACCTGAAATAAGCTGGGCCAGTTCCGGTTCAACTTTTTTTTTCATACAGAAACATAATTGGCAAAAATTTTTAGTCAAGGACCTACAACCCTTCATATGCAAACTATTTAAGCATAAACATTTCAACAACAACGACTACAATTTGCTGGCACACGGCTTCTAATCGAAATCATGAAAAATCGACTAATATTTCAGTCACTTCTGGCCAGACGCTAAAGATGATAGGCATGACCCGTTCAAATAAACGACTGGAGTGGGACGTCATTCAACAATATCTCACAACGCAAGACCCTTTTTCTCCCCGACTGTATTTCAATAACTGCTTTATGCATTATATGCATAAGCAATTAAAAGGGTACATGAATCACAAATAAAAATGTCAAGTGTGCCGTAGAAAAAGGATTATGTGATTGAAGTTTAACTTCACTTGTTAAAATGTGCGCGGATAAAAATTGATGATTTTAATTTAAATAATCAAGAGTGCAATTCGGAAAATTGCATCTGTTTGAGTGCTGTTGTGCTTTAAAAATACTTTACATTCATAAAGAACAACAGCAATTTTCTTAATTCTACATTTGAGTGTACATTTTAAAACACGTACAGCGAAACTTCAATCATATATCCCTTCTTTTATGGCACAATTGACTTTTTTGTTTTTATTATATAACCAAAATTCGTATAAAAAGCCGCCAAGAATCCAAAGAGGATCGGCCTTTGAAGGTAGTGATATCATTCAATCAGGGAAAGGCCGCCAAGGTTAATCGTATTAGCCAAGTTAATCGCAGTGACTAATACATAAATAACAGTTCGATAGTTAAATGCAAACTAGAACATTGCTACTTGCGGTATCAACCTTCCAGTTTTCATTTAACGTCCAAAGTATTATTCTGTGCGATTAACTTGGTTGTTCTTAGAATTAACCTTGGTTGAATGATACCACTGCCTTCGAAGGACGATCCATTTTGGAAACTTGTCGGCTTTTCGTACCAGTTTTGGTTTTGGGTGGATATCACGACTTTCATAGGACTGTGAACGTACAAAAGGTTACACCGTCTATCTTCATCTCTGTTTCTTTTTTTTCTGGAGGAATTTGATGTCTATAAATTTGTACATTGATAATTTTTGAATTTTCCCTAATACCATTAGCCGATAGATGAACCAAATTGACACCGATTGGTTTATTGTATGACCATGCTTCGCATGCTATAGTTTTTTCAATCCTATTTTCACTGTTGGCGTCAGGACTGAATTGTTTGGGGGTCCGGCAGAGGACACATCTGTAAGCAGAGTGGGCTAGGAACTTTTTTTTTTCAAGGCAGCCGCATTAGGCACTTGTGTTCCGTTTAATTCTACTTAAACGTAACGTAAGCTTCAATTCAGTCCAATTTTTTTGTAAAATATGCCCCATAAGCACACAAAATAAATTATTGCAAAGTGCTACAAAAATAAATAAATAAATAAATGTAAATAAATTTTTAAAAAACGAAAGCTCAGTTTATTCATATGATGTCAAGTTTAGCCTACAATTTTTTTTAGTGGTGTCCTGAGTGTTGGGGGTCAGGGGGACTGGCGGGGTGGGGGGGGGGGGGCATGGCCCACCCTGGCCCGCCTCTAGCGCCGTCACTGTCCGCTCTCGAGGAAACGCAAACAAGGTACACGGATAACAAACAAAACCGTCAAGTGTACCGTAAAAGAAGGGTTATATAATTGAAGTTTCACTTTATAATTGTTAAAATAAACACAGATAAAATTTATGATTTTTAATTGAAATAATCAAATGCACAGTTGAAAAAATGTCATATGTTTAAGAGCTGTTGTGCTTTAAGAATATTTTTAATTCGTAAAGCACAACAGCATTTAAACAGATTCAATTTTCTGAATTGTACATTTGATTAAAAATCATCAATTTTTATCCGTGATCATTTTACACGTTAAGTCAAACAAACTTCAATCGTATACCCTTTTTATTTATGGCACACTTCATGCTTTTGTTTGTAATTCTGTGTAAGTCAAATAGCTAGTTCGATCGCAAATGCCTGGCTTTAGATTCTATCACTGGCTGATTTGGAAGGCAAAGAGTCCTCGTCACTTTGTTGTAGGCCTAACTTGTTTTGTCCACAGGTTTATTGGAATTTAGTGGAATTTACTGGTCATTTTGGAATTACATGTAAATCACTATAGTGTGCCTTGCATATTTTATGTTTAAGAATACGATTAGTATATTTCAAGCATTGCTTAGCATTGCATTTATGACACAAAATTCAAACAGACCATACTTTATTGGTGAAAGGCGCACGATGAAACAGTGCAGCGCAAAGAAGACCTATTTTGGTTAGAAGATACTGTGCAGCGTAGGCAAAGCCAACTGAGATAGGGGAGCAAGGGGAACAGTTTCTATTTCAGCTGGCCATGGATCCGGGTGATATATAACCGTTAAGGTGTGAAGTGGCTCCGAAAGTTTTTGCATATCTTTGTGCGTAATAAAAATGTTTATACATTAAAGAAAAAATATATATTTCTAAAAAGAAAATCATTTAATACGTCTAAGAAAACAGTTTTCGTATGTAGAAAAAGTGTTTTGCATGTAAAAAAAAAATAACTTTACACGTGATGAGAAAAATATATTTCTAAAAAAATTATTTACACGTAAAACAAAAAAAACTATAAAAGTATGAAATTCTGTACTAACTTTTTTTTATTACTTATGCTGCAAACAGCGCCCCATAGTTATTATCCTTGTATTTGATTCAGATAATTTCGTAAGCTTAGTTCATTTTTAAGGTTTGCTACGTTTTAGAAATTTTTAAATGATTTATTTTCAAATATTTGTTAATAAATTTTATTTGGTTTGGGGTGTTAGTGATGTTGACCTTCTTCTTTCGTGTCAGTGTGAATTGAGAATTTTTATTCTTACTCTTATTCCTAGTTCTTATTTTTATTCCTATTCTTATTCTTATTCTGCACTGATACCCCCAAAAAAACGTCATGTCCTAGTTTTCAATTTCGTTAATTGTTTTATTATTATTTTTTTTTAATCGCTTCACTACCAAGTCTGTCCGTATTGGGGATGACTTTTGCAGAAACTTAAGTTTTTTTAATTTTAATTTTAATATAACTCGGTTTATTTATTTAAATAAATAATAATAATAAAAATAATAAAAAGTTTACCACCAGAGGAAGGTGGAGAGAGGAAGAAAGGGTGCATTAATGTCCCACTAACATCAACTCTCAAATAATTAAACGAGTAGAAACAAAGTAAGTCAAGCAACACAATGTTACCTGTCGCAACAACCAATGAAAGCATAGTTAGAGTGGGCGACTAATCATGTTGTAAAAAGAAGAACTCAGGGCGATGCAAATGGCTCCTCAAATCAACGGTGTTGATTAACTTGGACTAACTTGTCCTTGTATGGCAACAAAGAAATATAATATCTAGTGAATTAATATACACTTGAAACACACAAAATAATAAATGTAAATGACTGTAATCTAAAACCTCGCAGTTAATGAGAAGTACACTTGGAGTTACGGCTAATTATCAATTACGAGCTAATTGTCAAATGGTAGCTGTGGAAAAGCTTTTTATATCTAATAAATTATTTTGGATGAAATTAGATTAAAAATGAACAGAATGTAGATTTTTGTGTGTCATAGGCTTATTGCTTTTAGAAATAAAATGTTACATCTTAATGTATTGTCACAAAGGGATATTACTTTTAATTGGTCTTTAAGTTTAAAATCATAAAAAAAAACAGTAAAGTTCCTCAATTTGTATATGAACATAGTATATATATTCCTCAATTTATGTATTTATATATATTTTCCTGAATTTATATATTTTGAGTTCAAACTTGAAATGTAAACTTTGTTGGGGTTTACTGGGAGGCAGAGGAGAGCGACCAAAGCACAGTCCAGTGCTCCACACCCTGGACTCTGCATCAAGACGACGCACGATCGAAACTCTCACTGACCAAATTACGCTTAAAAAGGGAACTTTTGGGTTAGGGGTTAAAATTAAGCCGGTAATAACAGTTTAAATCGTCGTTTTGAAGAAATTGGTAGTATGCAATTAAGGAACAACAACGTATTTATACAGCTGAGAAACACGAAATTTGCATAAATAAATACTTTTAGCGTACATTAGTGTATAATATCTGAATTAATAATGTAAGCAAGCTAAATGTGCGAATGGTTTTTTTTTTATAAATTAGCTAGGAATATTTAATAAAGATGTTTGCTAATTATGGGGAGCCAGGGGTTACGGAGTGTGGCAAACTTATTAATCGGAAAAAAGTCTTTCTGTTTTCTTTGTTTTGTTTATTTAATGTGTTACGTTTGGAAATTCAATTACGTTTTCGCAATTAAAATGAAAATAAATCAAAGTAAAAGAAACGTTGTCCGCTTAAAATAATCTTTTAACCCAAATAACTGAGCAAAAGAATTTTTCTAATTTCAAATAATTGTCAAAAAAAGGAAACATTTTGACATACAGCGGAAACTTTCACTATAACGCTTGTTCCTAATCCTGACTTCACACTATTGGTTATTAGTCCACAACTTCTCAATAGTCAGTGACCGTGAGAAGGCAGTGCTCCTTTCCCTTTCCCGCCTTGCATCTTCTTCACGTGAGGCGTTCCACTGGAATGACCCCGAAAGGAAGTGTGTTTAGATATAAATAGGGAAAATGGCACTGGAGTTAACATCAGTCGTCCACTGCTCATCATACAGTCATGATCCTGAAGGTAAGTTTCTATCACTCAGTTCTCTTATTTATACTCTAAATTAGTTTCTCGAAGCCTTCAAGGCTGCAAAACAAAAACAACTAATTTGCTTTGAAGGGAATGAAACGTCCAGAAGTAAACACAAACAAACAACATTCGTAGAGCCCAGGGATTGCAGTGAAGACCAATGTGACGTCATCTAGACGAAAAAAGTTTGTGTCATGTGGTCGGGAGTTGAACCCAGGTCTTCCGACATGTCGACTTATATTGCTAAGCTACCACTATCTGTATATGTCCGTGCGTCCGTACGCCTGTTCACTTTTGAACTGCGCATGCGTGAATTATTTCGTGATGGTCGTGACCATGTTTCAAACGACTTTAGCTATTATATATTATAATTTTTTTTTCCCAAATTAAATAAGGTTTTATTTTGTTTATTTTTTAATTTTTTTAATTTTTTTATTTTTTTATAATTAATTTATTGTTTTTTGTTGGTGTTGTTGTTGAAGTAAATTCACTTTCCACGAATGGAGCCGTGACTGACCCTAGAAAAGAATGATTCGTTTCATTTCCATTTTTAGAACAATTTCTTGTCTTTAATGGCGTTTATACAGCACTTGCCTTATTTTCACATGTTATATTTTTTATTTATCGAGGAAATATTTTCCTTTTGATGCAAGTAATTTAAAACTTAGGCATACAAATTAACTAGGTTTCAGACAGTTGCTACGCAATGCCAAGTAGCGGCTATATACGACACCAAAATAGAATTTAATGAATTCTTTCTTTCAGAAAGTCAATGAGTTTTTGAACTTGAATAATGTCTTTGCCTGTGGAACGCCTTGCATTTTTGAGAATTACTCGAATTCTACCGTTGTCAAACTTTACGTATCGCTTATAAATGTCCACAGAATCGGCTGTCCACTGCGGACATAAATAGTTCTCACCATACCTATAACGCTGCCAACACTATAGCGTCGTGCTTTCGTGCTTATACATAACAAGCGGCTGCAGCGACTACCTAGTCGCAATCGGTCTTCTGTTTAATTCCGCCACTTTCGAAAATGTTAAGGCGCACACCTCTATCAAGCACTATCACAGCGCTCTCTATTATATATTCTAAAAGTAGTAGCCATCACAATTGCCGGTTAAAAAGACTTTCAGGCTTAATTTTAGATTTTAGGCATAATTGTCAGTTTTTAAGCCTAATTTTTACACGCCGTTGTAATATCGTAAGTACTATAACGTCGAATTGGGTTCGAGAGTAGGCCTATTAATTTATGCAACACGGTATAGAGACTTGACGCTGCCATGGTGATGAATTTTAACTTAATTTTCAGATTTTATGCCTAATTTTTTCAAGCTGCTGTTTTAATTTCGTAAGTATAGCAGCTAACGGAGAATTTGGTTCGAAAGAAGCATATTCATTCATGCAACACGGTGCCGAGTTTTTTTAATGATGGTAATGTGCGTCGTTAGTGAAATCCTCTGTTTTTTTTTAAGGTTGCGTGTCTTTCTGTAGTGGTTAAATGAGACGATTAAATGTTCTTATTTCATTGAGTTACATCGTGAAAGCCTATCAGCTGTAAGGAACCAACGAGGTTTTAATTTGTCGTTTTTTTTTTTATTAATTTTTGGACGCTGAATCCAATGGTGAAAACCGTTTGTCTCTATCTGATACCGTTCCGGAGTTGAGAAAAGCGACGGACGGATGGGAAGTCATTGCTATATATATAGTCTACCCAGCCGTTACGTTGGCAGCTTGATAAATTCAATATAGGCTGGGTTAGTTATTCATATTTTATAATTTTATTTTGGTAAGTATCTTACAATTTTCATTCCATGATCAGTGAGCATAAATCCATTCCATTTTTACAGCTTTTGATTTCATAAGTTACGATCAAACCTAAATTATTGGTAAACGACCGCAATTATTATAGACATAAATCATCATAATTATGGTAGACAGATCCCTTTGTGTTGCAGTTTTGAAAATAGACAGACATAAATGGCAGTAAATAATATACAGGAAAATTGGAAATAACTACAAGGGCTTGAAGAAACACAGTCCTGTGGAAAATTAAAGGCGCCATTTTGGGACAACAGTATGAAACACCGTTTTACTCAACAATGCAAAGGCAGAGTATTACGGACTGTATTGTAAATCTAATTGTATCTATTCTATTCACGAGAAAAGCTGTGAGTGGCCAATGGTATTCTAAAAATACTGTAATGTAACTGTTTTATAATCTTTTTTATAGTTTTTTTTTACTTAAGAAAGCTTAAAAAGGCCAAGTACTGTAATAAAACATAAATGTCCTTATGCCCATTTGAAAGCTTTATAAACCAGTAAACTTACTTAAAGAAATGAACGCAGCTGGAAATTAGCAATCACAAAAACCACTGTCCTAAAAAAATCACAACCGAGCTGTTGGCGCAGCACATCGCTTGAATAAATTCATGATCATGACGCTATACTCATGAAACAACTAGCTCATATCGCAGGGGCTAGGCACACGAATCACGTACATGCCGGAACACTCACGCCGTGCACCTCACGAGCGCACCGAGCAAGCTCGCGGGGTGGCGTGAGTGTTCCGGCATGTACGCGATTCGTGTGCCTAGCCCCTGCGGCTCATAGGTGCTTCGACACGGTGTCCCGCCATTAGATTAGAAAGTTGACGAGATACAGCATCTCACTTCTTCCAGTTCTACACGGACTCAAGCGGTAGTTGCGGCTACTAAGTTCTCTGCTAATGCTATTGCCTTCCAAGCAGCACGAAGAGCAGAGGTATTAGTTACCACAACTACCGCTAGGGCCCCACGTAGCACTGAAGGAAGTAAGATGACATATCTAGTTAACTTAAGCTATGGCCCTGCTCAAGCCACCGGCTAAAGATGGCCGACCTGCAGGTTTTCATTGCTAAGATTATTTATGTAAACATGAATTAAGAAATGGCGTCTTACTACAGAGCGTCCCCCCTAAGCTGAAGAAATGGAAAAAAGTCACTCGACTTAAGCGTATTTCTCGGCCGGTGTTTAACTAAATGCTGCTTAGTAACGCCCTTGACAACGCATGATTTTGGTGAACATGCGCGCATTCATATGCTGAAGCAATAAGTCCGTTCCTAAAGCCTGAAAGTGTAGCATCAATTTTGGTTGAAGCAGCAGAATCAGCTTGGATTGGCTACTGATCTGTTCGATTATGAATCAATGAATCACTAGGTGAAGGAGCAATTTGCTTTCGCTCCTTGTATATGTCTAATCTATGACCTTTAGGACATCACTGACATCCTAAAGGCCATACATTAGACATATACAAGCAGGGAACGCAAATTGCTCCTTTACCTTACGATTCATTCTTTATTTATCAACAATAAGCAATTTTCTAAAGTAATCGGACAGATCAGCAGCCAATCCAAGCTGATTATGCTATAAAGCTATTAAGCTAAGCTAGAGCCAGTATCCTGGGTACGCCCCGGTACCCGAGTGGTTAGATCGCCCGAACGAACATTACGTGGGAGTCCCTGGTATGTGGGAGTCCCTGGGTTCGAGTCCCAGTCGGGGCAGATGTCTTCTCTTTCTTTCTCAGATTAGTATTCACACAAGTACAGGATTGAATGCAGACTGTTTGCTTCGCATGCTTATTTTCTTTTGAAGTTCTTTTCATTTCTTTCAGACAACTGAGGTTTTACTCACGTTTTCTAAATGATGTTAATTTTGTTCCTGTGTTGATTGTCCACAGCTTGTCCTCGTTGCCGTGCTGGTCGGAGTGGCGCTTGCTGACCACTACAAACCAAAGTACGACCACCATGCTGTAGCCCATCACCACGGCGGTCACCACGGATACCACCATGACCACCACGGCTACCATCACGACGGTCACCACCACGACTACCACCACGGCCACCACGGACATCATGGACAGTATGCGCATCACGGACATCATGGACACTATGCGCACCACGGAGACCACCACGGACATCACGGACATGGATATCACGACTCGCACCACGACTACCATCATGACGTAAATAACTAAACAATTACTTTATAAACACTCTTTAAACTTACATACCTTCCAAACGCGATACACATAGATTTTTGTCGGTACTTCACATAAAATGTAGTCACATGGCTTTTTTCACCTGCCGTTATTAATCCTTCACTATAAAACCATTTCAAAACGTGTTCTGGTGCATCCTATGCCGAATACCCATTTCCTCAATATTCGTTGGGATTGTGTTCGCCCTTTCCTCGCTGGTTCGTTTATGCAGGGCTGGTAGAGATAAAAGCTCGGACCTCGAGCCTGGCACGGAGCTTTAATCCCAGTCTGCCTTGGTCGTTCGTATCCTAACATCGACAAAAACACTGCAGAAGTTACTGTGCTGGAAGGAAAGTCGCTTTAATAATGTTCCTTGATGTGACCTTTTACATTCCTTTTTACGTAGGACTAAACTCGGCCAATATTCACTTCGACCGTACATAATTTTACCTGTTTTTTTTTCAACAAATCTTAATTACAAAAGGCATGCATTTTACATAATTTTTGATGCAGACATCTAAAGGTTGTACTATACACACTGTCAGAAGAATATAAAGAGTTCCGTATTTTCGCGGAGTGAAGAACTTTTCTTTTTATCCAACTCCCGTAAAAATGTTTTACCTAACGGTTTTAACTTCTGTAGTTAAAAGTGTTGTAAATGGCCAATTGTACTCGCAGTACAGAGTGGTAATCGCCGGACCAACACTGTCTAATGACATTTTGCTTCAAAGCCCAGAAATAAATTATTAGGATCAAATGTCGTATTGCAACCCATTTTTACTGATTCTTGAGTAGCAAAATCCCGCACGATACCAACCCCCAAAAAAGTAAGTCATTTTCAACTACACGTACCTCACATAAAATGGTTTAAAAATTAAGACAGGCACGGCAATTGCCAGTCAACTGGAAACACGCCATCTTGGAATGACGTGTATTGCATCCATTTAGCCTAACAATCTACATGTAACCGTAGTTTTGCCTGTACTTTATTATTATTTGAGTCAAAATCACCAAAACCCTTCCCCCAATTTTGTTGATTTACGTAAGTTTACATAAAATGTATGTGTAAAAAGGCATAAATTGCATAAAATGTGTGTGTAACATTTGAAATGAATCAGACGTGTGGTGTGTGGAGACAGACAGTCTGACCATGTCCAGTAAAAAAAAACGACCTGACCCATAACGACATTAGGAGAGGAGACAAATTGGCCGCCATGAAGTGATGTCAAAGACGTCGCTAAGTGATGGAGGCATGTTCATCAGCGCTGCCAGCGCAGTAGGGCAAGAATTTTGTACGTGGGGTCATAACATCTAGCAACAGTTTTCAAAATTATAATTTTAACTTTACGTAGATTTACGTAACAAATTTTTATTTGCTTTAAAATCAATTTTAAGTAATTATTAAAGTTATCATCAGTAAAGCTATTTCTCTGCGGTTGTGAAACATGTCACATGTACGTGGATTCAGAAAGTGTTTCAAGGAAAAGAGTAGCAGTATCTCAGTTGGCATTCATTTGGGTTGTGAGTACAGGGTTCATACACACCTGGAAACTCAGGAAAAATCAGGGATATAAAATAAGGTCAGGGAAAATCATGGAAAAAATGAAAAATTTGTAAAAAAAAAGTCAGTGATACTTAGATACTTATACTTATACTTATACTTATACTTATACTTATACTTATATTCGATGTTAGAATGAACTGTTTTTTTTTTTAAGAACAGTTTTTTTATTTAAAGGACCGTGTGGTCTCGTAAGTTCCACTCCCTTTGCACTGCCTTCTTGTCCTATTGTTTAAATAAAAAAAAATTAAGAAAAAATGTGTAGCTGCAATCCAGGTGTAGTTATGGTGCCAGGCCTGCAGAGTGAGCTAGCTGTTGTCTCTTGTGTAATCGAAAAATAAAAAAAAATAAAAGTGCAACTGTTTTGGTCTGCGTATTTGAAGAATCCAATCAGGGAAAATCAGGGATATTAATTTTCAGATATGAGTATCAACCCTAGAGTAACTAACGCCCTCGACTGAAAGAAAACGGCAGCAAGACATGACGAATTCGGCGCCATTTTGGTGGCCTATTGTACAATCTAGTTACGTATGCTATTTTTCACCCAAGAGCCAGCCTATAGTGTAATAGTACCATGGTCAGACAATAGCAAACCTTTGCTCTGCATAGCGTTGCACGTCACTAAAAGGTTTATGATCTGGTTGTGTATATTTTCATACGTGGAAAACTGGTCGTAAAAGTAATTTTCCGTGTAAAACCCTATAACTGCCGTACTTTGATGTTGTACTTTTCAAAATGTCATTCAAAATGTTTATTTCCAGAATATCGACTACAAATTCAAGTACGACGTGAAGGACGACCACACGTACAACTACCAGTCACGTGACGAACACAAGGACGGCAAGAACATATACGGCAGCTATTCCGTGGTTCAACCTGACGGCAAAGTCCGTATAGTCAAATACAAGGCTGACGACTATGGATTCCATGCTGATGTTGACTACAAGGGAGGATACAAGCACGATTACAAAGACGATTACAAGCACGGTCACAAGGGATACAAGCACTCATACAAGCCCAAATATCACAAGCATACCGCCTACGAGCACGATTACAAACACTAACTTGGCCTCCATTCGTAAAACCACAAAATTGTCTTTTCAGGATCCCACCTAAGTAAACAATGATTATAATCTTACCAACAGAATTTCATTTCAACTTCACCTGTCATCTTATTAACATCACGTATTTAAGAACAGAACAAAATTCTACTTCATTGCTTCTTCGTGAATTTTCTGTTTGTTAAATTTTGTGCCGAGTTATACATAGCTAATTCTTTTTTTTTTTTTATCTATATGCCTAAAGCTGGTAATGCAAGTTTCATTATTATTACAGATTAAATCCGTCAGATTTTACGTCCAATTAGCATATCAAATCCGCATTCAGATATTTCAAACTTTCTCACTTCTACGAACATGTTTCAAATTGTTCGATACAGGCTGAAATTGTACCTCGTTTATCTTTAAGCTTTTGTTAATCTATAACCACGATTACAGAGATCGTAGGGTTCCACTTGGATTTTTCTAGTTAAATTGTCCCTCTCCTTATCTACAGTCGGAGAAGGTCACCCGGTTTGGGTTCGGCTCCCCCTTAAGTAAAAACAACAACAATGCATTCTTGCTGCAGGACTTTCATTCACTCATTTAGTACTGACCACAATGCTTCCTTTGAATAATAAATAAATAAATAAATAAATCCATTAAAAAAAGAAAATTGTTTCTCAGGCATCGCTGCACCACTCAAAAAAACTCCCCCCATCAACAATTTTTGTTCTAAATATCTTATAGCTTGCTCTGCAAAACGGCTTGGTGCATTTCCAAATGATGGAGTACGCTATTCAAACATCCAGAAAACGCATCACATTTTCCAATAGATGAACCGTGTATGTTCACCAGAAACATATTAATAAGCTCCAAGAGAGATTTGAAACAAGTGAATAGCGGAAGATGCTCACCAGAGTACTATGAAATATGAAAAATGAATAATAATTTAAATGACAGTGAGTAGACTTACAAATAAAATTTTAAAAATATGGGTTTGCCTCATCTTGCTTCATTAAAAAAAAAACCGGTACGGAAAATAGTGTTTTTCAGTCTGAAAAACAATTTTTTTTTATTTAATGACTTAAAACATTAAAAATTCTATTAAAAATATTTCTGTAAACATATTGTCGCAAAGTGTAACAAACAGATCGCAATAAAAAATTTTCATAAACATGACTACTTATTATGTTGTTAATTTAAAATTATGCCCTTCATTTCAAGATAAGTGGCGTAACGTACAGGTATGCCAATTACGCAACGCATACCGGCGTACCTGATCTGCAAGCATCCATAGCAAACATGCCTATAAAAAAGTTCCAGCTGAATGACGAATATCTCTGCGATACGATGAATAAATAAACAAAAATCAAGCAATCGGAGCATGGAAATATATCTTATTTACTAAACACCATATAGGGAAGTCATACTGCATCGTTGCATGGACAGTGTCAACTGATTTTGATTATACGTGAGTTTTAAAAAATGTCCAAAAGAAAGCTGGGAACTTCAAAAAATGTCGAAATAAGAAGAAAATTAAAAGCACGGCAGCTGTCAGGTGTCGTTTCCTAAAAAAATATGCACTTTTTAGTATGATTTCTTGTTAATTGCATTATGATGTACCGTTTTACTGATTCCAATTTTCAAAATTATACCGTAAGGAAGCAACAGCTGCACACAATTATTTGCTTCCTGGCGGATTTTGTAAAGCCATAGCTGAAACTGTAGTTCGTGGATAAATTTTGTTAAAACTTCCATGCACCATATTTAATGAAAATCAGTTTTCATTAAGTCCTTGCGTCTGATACAAAAACAAAACCATGGAAGGGGAGGAGAGGGCAGAAAGCCAACCCCGACATTTTTTACAGGGCCCAGACCAAATTCATTACGCCACTATTCAAGATAGTGTTAACATAAGGACGGACTTCAGTAATTTTTACTTGTTAGTCAAAATGCAATGACATATGGCTGTGCGTGCTTGTTTGTAAGTAATGTTTTAAGTATAGGTTATTGCTCGCTTTCCGAGTGCCAAGAGCTAACAATGTCGAGGGCGCGCAGCGCCCGAGGTATTGTTAGCTGTTGGCACGAGGAAAGCGAACAATAACCTATTTATTTCCCGCTTTTCGGCTCTTTGCCCGTTTCACTGTGCTCGCGCTTGAGTATTGTTGTTGTGCGTTCCATCTTTCTTTGTGTTGTTTCGTTGTTAGCAAAATGAATTCGATCGCTGTTGGATTGTTCAGCGATGGTACAAATGGCCTGCGAAAGACTAACGTCCTTTAAAATAAAATACAGTAAAATAAATACGTAGACGGCGGTAACACTTTGTCTTGCCAACAGAACGGTGGAAACGTCTAAATGTTCGGTTTGTCTCTTTGTCAGCGGAAGACGTAGAAGCTGCTCTACAAACTTTTAGCCCCATTAATAGCGTCCACAAAACAAACTTTGTACGTCGATAGTTCCTGCAATGGAAGGCATTTAATTTCACGTAATCGTAGTGTTTATAGAAATGTTAATTGTTCCCTAGTATAAAATATAGCCTACGTGTTTGACGTCAATGGCGGAAAAAAAACCTAGGCAGTTCTGGAATTCTGCTCTGGCATCATTTCATTTTTGGAAAAGGGCTGAGAGCTGAAAAGTGGACAATAAGTGTTAAAACCAAATCAGTCCAACAAAGAACCGCAACAACACGAGAAAAAGAAGTCCAGGTGCCTGGTAAAAAAAAAAAAAGCTGTTCCGACACTACATTCTTGTCATGACTAGCCCCTAGATCTTTTCTGGGATCAGTGTAATTAAAACTAACGGCGAGGAAGGTGAGATCTCATAGTGGAATACTTCATAGCGGGGATAAGAATTAGCACTAAACCATAACTTGCAATTAAAAACAGCTCATTAGGTAACCTATGAGCATTATTAATATTTGCAATACAACCACACTTTTAATTGTAATATGCTATTTTTCTTCTGGTCGGTTACGTGACCAGAGCGACGCAGCTTGAGCAAACGGTGGGCAGCGTGGACGCTTCCATTATAGAGAAGGAATAGGGTAAAAAAAAAATGTAAATTCTTATTCAATAAAGAAAGTTTTTTTTTTTTAAGTGTAGCTACCAGAATAAACTGTATATCGAGCACACATCCTGGCAGTAATACCACTGGCAGTACACATTTTGCAGACACAGTAAAGTAACACAAACTCAGCTTTACTGTAACCAATTTAACCTAGATAGTTGTGTAAGCGGCCCCGTGTCCTGTGCTCAGGAGACAAATCAAAAAATGGGAGGTGCCAAGAAGCCAATGAACAGGCCTTGAATACCATGACGAAGTCAGCTTTTAACCATTGAAGTTCCAAGGAATCGATTTTTAAAATTCTTAATCGTTGGGCATAATTTACGTTTCGCATGCCTGGCAACCTTTTGGTGAAACGCCTTTGTACTGACTCCATGAGATCAACATCCTTGAGAAGGTAGGGGGATCACACCGGGCTTGCATATTCCAGCAATGATCTCACTACTTTAAAGGCCTAGATTTTTATTGAAACATCTCCAGAAGTGAAACAATGCTGAACAACTGCAAGCCGACGATTTGGTACAGAGACAAGTTATAGATGAGGGTAAAGAATGACCCACATTAAGATAAATAGGATCTGAAAAAGTGCTATGAAAGTTGTGATAGCCACCTTCGATGCATCTTCTTAATCACGTTAACAAAATTGCATATCAACATTATGAAAGTGTAGATGAGGCAGACGTGAAGTTTCGTGCGATTTAAATCATATGAAATTTGTGACGTCCACCCAAAACCAAAACTGACACAAGAGAAGCCACCAAGTTTCCAAAGAGGGTCGGACTTTGAAAGTAGTGATATCATTCAAGAAAAGCATGTTTAGGTTAACCCTACTACCAGCAAACTTGGCGCATTACCCTCTTCTTAAATTTATTTGTATGACTACTTTCTTAACTGCTGAAACGTGTTGGACTTATAAATGCACAAGCCTATGGCTCCAACATGTGATGCAATCCATCACATTTGCAGATAACTATAATCAGTCCTGACTAAAAAAAAAATTAAGAACGAGGGCAATGCGCCAAGTTTGTTGGTTAA
>JAHWFP010227556.1:3132-20533 GCA_023313725.1 Lithobius niger
TTATATGTCAGACTGCCTAAGCGGGGAATCGAACCCAGGACCTTTGACAAGGCCGTGTCAGTCTGGCTCAGCGGTAGGACCTAGGCCTTTGGTTTCAAAGGTCCTGGGTTCGATTCCCCGCTCAGGCAGTCTGACATATATGTCCAAAAGGCAAGAGGTTAGCATCTGTATTTTGTTATTTCTTGTGAGCCTTTGGCTTTCCCGTCTTTGATTTAGCCATTAGTTCGAAAAAGTTCGCTGAGTATATGAATTACTAGCTATTAATAAGTTTAATAAAAAAATAGTCGATGTCATGAAAGTTTTGAGTGTGTAGGAAAAAAGTTGTTGTGTCCTAACGAGCCACCATAGTAACATACGCGTTTCTTCCCGTTTGCTGTGGCCTCGTGAGTGCTTGCCGAGTGTTGCTTTCTATTTACAGCAGATTTTTGCTCCATTCGCATGATCGTCTCGAAACGGATCTAAGCGTTGTTCAGAGGCATGGCACAACTAGAAACCTGGATCTAATGTAAGCTACTGATTTCGTTTTGTTTGTAAATTTAAAAAAAGCCAACGTCCGTGTCTGAAAAATCAAGAATAAAATGTTTAAAAAAAACACCAACCTTCGGTGTTCGGTTCGGTTCTTTTTTTTTTTTTTTAGTATCACTCCTGAGAACCACTTAATTAATTTTCAGCGACCTAAACATGGCTACTACCAAGTGTCACAGAGAGTTAAAAATACGCGTTGTTGTATTTTTAAAAAACTTACACTTGAAGCACTACGCACATAACGCGCAAACAGCATATACAGTTTGCTACTATACCCACTATCCACGCGACGAAATATTATGGAACAACTGGTCGTAACTGTTTTCAGGAATATCATACGTTAAAAATACACTCCGTTGGTCTCATTCGTGCTACGATCAGTCCTGGCATGAGGGTACTCCACTTACAGTTGTGTTACAACAACATTGAGGCGAAGAACGAGATCGGTTTTTCAAGTCCAGGCCGCCACTCGGGTAGAAATCGCGCGTTTCGCCTCTCGGCTCCACGCCAATTCCTGCAAGGGTTGAAAAATTGACCTCTCTTAAAATAATAATCCACTGGCCTGGAGCCGAGAAGAAAATTTGGCAACTTCTCTCGCAGATGGTTTTAAAGGCACATACCTCCCGGAGTCCCGGTTGGCCTTAGCATGGCTCAGTTTTGCAACATTACCGTAGAAACGTGTAAATGTTCCAAAGGCATCCATTTTCCTGTTTTCCCCCTCATGAGAAACGGTTCTGCTACCTTCACTCTAACCTATGCAAATGTTGCAAAAGGTATTTCGCGCAGGATGCTCGAATGTAGTGAGACGGTATGTCTTTTTAACCGCGGAATGTGAGCGAGAGTTAAGGCCACTAAATGTTAATTAAGTGGTGCTCAGGAGCACACGCATGGGATTTTTCTTAGCGCATAAGGCGTTGTCGATATAATCTATGACATTGTCTAAAAAGAAAACCCGATCACGCATCAGTACTTTCACCAAAATATTTCCTGGAGCCGATGGCCACATCGGTTTTTTGCTCCATTCTCATGATCGCCTCGAAACGAATCTAAGGGTCATTCAGATTCATGTCACAAATAGAAACTTGGATCTAATGAATGACCTTTATCGAACGTGCAACTTCTACACGCTGATCCTGGCATTAAAATATAAATATTATACTCCACTAGCTTCGTAAAAAAAAAAAAAGCCATCGCCCGTATCTGAAAAAATACGAATAAATAATATAAAAAAAAAAAAAAAACATCGCCCGCTTATAGTGTCCGCGGCCTATCTTGAGTTCTCCGTAGAACGAACACAGGTAATCGATTGTACGTTTTCAGTAGCAGTGTGCCTTGTTGATATCCAAGAAGGTAACATAAACAATGGCGGCTGTCGATTAAAGCCGCCCCGTCCAGGAAGACATAGCCGCTCATAAAATACTCGCAGGACTCAAGATGCGCCGCGTACACAATAGTTCTGGGTTTTTTTTGTACCACTCCCGAAAACCACTTAATTAATTTTAGCGACCTAAACATGGCTACTACCAAGTGTCACAAAGAGTTAAAAAAGGGCGTTGTTGTATTTAAAAAAAAAATTTACACATGAAGTACTACGCACATAACAGGCAAAAACAGTACGTGCATAGTGTTTCAAGTGTAGGTGTTTTAAACTACCACATGTAAAAAATTATAAGACTTACATTTTGACAAAATAGAAGTTTCTTGCTAATTTCTTCAACGGAAAGTCTGCAACTTGTGAGCTTAGACGCAGACGAGCACGAACTGCATCTTAATCTTCCTCTTAACACTAGTTGAAGCAGCATTATCTTATCGCGCAAATTAACACTAAACACTCGTGATAAAAAGTAACAAACAGTGAGTTTGTCTGTCGATAAAGATTAGTAACCTTGACATTCGCCTTGACATGAAAAGCTGACTTGACATTATTACTCAGCATAAAACGTAAAAAGGAAGCCATCGTCTACCATCTTATCAACAGAACTCCAGCTTAACACTCGGCAGCTTGCGACTATACAATGAGTTGAGTAGTGATAATAACACCCATCTTATCTGTCCTCGACAGAAAAAGCTTTGTTGTTTCATAAAAAAAAAACAACATGGCCTTGATCGCATGAGTGGTGTTTGATGCACCCTTTGTAACATGGGGATTATTTGCTGTCTCATGTGTTTATCGCCGTAGGCGTGTATTCCGTCTGTGTATTTTTAGGCGTTTTGAATATTTAATAGAGTTTAATTAATCCTTTAATTTTAATTACCCAGTGGTTTATGCCAGCGTAAGACTTCGAGAATCTAGCAATATCACTTGTAACCTGCCTTAATTTCCTCCAATCTCCTCAAGATAACCTTTTTTCCCCCTTTTTTTGGCTGGGGCCTTCAATTGCTACAAAATAAAAAAATTTCATAAATTCAGTCAGTTTATTCGAAGGGAATTTTCGGCTTTTCAGAACACAAACGATCTATAACCTTGGATATTTTATAAAATTTGAGTACTTTCTTAGCGATCAGTGTATCGATATACAAATGCCACTTTCTGCGTCCATGAGAAGATTAATACAGTGACCATTTGTCAAGAACTGTATCTTCTAAAAATAGTTACCTTTGTATTATTCTACGACCTGTCTTTTGGGCTTCTTGACTTTTTCTCTTTCCTCCAAAATTTCCTCAGTTTTTCCACCTTTTTCCTCAGTAACCAGGTTATAAGGTTACGTAATATTCTCGAACCCCGCCAGCGGTTTAACTCAATTAGCACGCTCAAAATATTTCAAAGGGTTTTGTAGCGAGCGTTAAGCGCTTCCGGTCATCGGCCCGACGAAACCCTGAGGCCCTGTGTCTGCACGCTCAAGTATCGTTTAAACAATTATTTTTTTTTTTTGCTGGTAACACCGAAGGCGTGTATCGCGTCTGTGTATTTTTGGGCGTTTTGAATATTTAACCGAGTTTCCCCAATCCTTTAAATTTAATCTTCCAGCGATTTATGCCAGCGGTTTATGCATCTTTTAAACGGCGACAAACCCTTTCACAAGTTGATAACGGTGCATCAAACACCACCCGTGCGCTGAAAATCATATTTTTTTTTTGTTTTTTATGAAATAGCCAACGTAGCAATGATTAGCCTTTTGCACTGCACAATTAAAGTGATGGTTTCAAATGGGCGATGCGTGGCTTCAGGCCTTTAAACTCTCCAATAACCCCATTACTTGGGTTTTATTGTTTCCACAGTTCCTATTGTTGCCGGCCAATTTAAAGTGATTGTTGTGAAGGGCTTCGTCAGGCTGCTGACTAGAACTTGCGATTAACTTGACGAATGTTTTGGTGTGTTGATATCACTCATTTGAAGGGCCGAATCATTCGGAACTTGGCGGTCCCTTTTATCAGTTTTGGTTTTTGATCTTAGAAAATATTAAAAATGAATTTTGGCGTAAATGAAACTAAAAATGGAAGTTTCGCAACTTTTACCCAAAGAACGCTGATCGAAAAACCATGCCAAACCCAACAAAGCTATATCAGTAGGCTTCGGTCGGCACTTGCGTTCAAACGGCACAGTTCCATCTGTCGACATTAATTTCGATTGTTACGCGCGAAACAATGGCGGCGCCCTTACGTGTTTTGGTGATTGCAGTAACGAAATTGTTGTATCCGACGTACGCTACGTATTCTTACCGCAATTCTTGTGTTTATTAGTTACTAGCAGGACCCGTGCATGCTGCTGCACGGTAGATTGAGTATCCCGGTCTTAGCCTCCCCCGGTGTTTGGACTTCTTAGAAAAAAAGTAAATCACATATGCAATGTTTCATTGATTAGTAGAGTGATCCTCCAATTTTACTCGTCCCTCCTCTTCCCCGCCCCCCCCCCCACTGCAAGTTAATCTCCGTGATTGACTCCCGAGCATAGCCTCAATCCTTCAGTTTTACTCGCTCTTCCTCTTCCCCTCCTTTTCTGCTCCCCCCCCCCCCGGCTCCTTCTGCAAGTTAACTTGTTCCTCCCCCCCACCCCAGAAAAAAATTACAAGTGAGCGCCACGTCGTCCCAAGCATCATACCCATTATTTTTTTATGGGGGGAGGGGGAATCTGAAAACATACGTTACCTTGTAATACATTCTATTATACAACAGGAAGATTCATCCTTTCATGTAATTTTGTTTGTGCACGTATTTGTGATATCCCTTACACGTAATAAATAAAAGACATACACTCCGAAGACAGTGTCGGATTGGGCCACCCAGGAGCCCGGAGAGCCCGGGGATGATTTTGTTAACAAAAACAAAAAACAAAAACATTAGTTTTGAAATTTAGAAAGGAATTCGTTCGAAAAATGCACCTCTAAATTGCAGGAAAACGTTTGAAATTCGCACCAAATTTTTAAAAACACTCTACATTAAGACGCTCCCCTAGGTTCCCTTGCCCCCCCCCCCCCCCCCGGGCCCGTGCAGTACATTCCTAACCTAACCTACCAATCCGATCCTGGCTCAAGACACTGTCAGGGTTCGTACACAAGCAACGAAACCATTTTCAACGCCTTTCAAGGGTTTTCAAGGCCAATTTCTAAGCCAATTTCAAGGCCGTTTTGCACACCAAGTTGTTCAAAATTACCTTAAAATAAATTCATTCTTTTTACTAGCCTATACCCTATAATTGAATAAACAATAAACATCCATTTAAAAGTTATTTATTTTGCCCCCATCGTAGGACAAGTAGTCTTTCCTACAATACATGTATCGCCCCAAGTTTTTTTTTAAAGTTTTTATATAAGTATTTTTATAAAAACACGAACTATTTTTAATTCATTTATGAATTCAAGCATAAATTGACTGTATTTCATCAAACATAGTACGCTAACAAAGTGCAAGGCCATTTCAAGGCTCTTACAAAAAAAATACCAATTTTCAAGGCTCTTCAACCTTGTTTTTTGGTTTTGAAATTTAAGGCTTTCAAGTACTTCAAGGCCATGTCCGGACTCTGCACTGTGCACTAGGCTGTGTACCTGTTCAGCCGCCACAGGACTTCTGTACTGACAGATTTAAGTGAGTTCTACTTATTGGTGGCCAGCCTACAGACTGAAAAATTACGAAACTAAAATGTAGCGCATTTTAACAGGTAGACTACACATTAATACATTTCAGCCTACGAGTTAATAGTATCGAAATTATATGGAATATTCATTTTTTTTAATTCTTACACTGACCTCACCAACAACTTGAAAAGCAACGGTTATTTAGTTGCATAAACCTTCGCCGAACCTTCACATATGAATTTAATTTACCACTTAATTAGCACAAAATGTGGTTTGTATGATTGTAGTTAATCATATAAAAAAACAAAACTGGTAAAAGGGGCCGCCAAGTTCCGAATGGTCCGGCCCTTCAAAGGAGTGATATCAACATACCAAAACATTCGCCAAGCTAATCGGACCGACTAATAGTTCGAAGCTTAAATGAAAACTAGAACATTGCTACTTTCGGTAGCAAAGTTCAAGTTTTCATTTAACATCCTAAGAATTATTCGGTGCGATTAAGTTGGCGAATGTTTTGGTGTGTTGATATCACTCCTTTGAAGGGGCCGGACCATTCGGAACTTGGCGGCCTCTTTTACCAGTTTTGATTTTTGATAAGATATCACTGCTTTTTTTTTTTTTTTAATTGTGTATTGACTCAACTCCATTACCGTGCAGATGTGTAATAAAGTGCCACGTCAACAAGAAATTGGTTTTCAACAATTTGCTACTACCTTTTGCCTACAGGCCAAACCATTCTCAACTTGGTCACCTCTTTATAGGTTTATCACCTTATGGGATTTACCATGGGCATGAGCGGACTAGCTAGTTAGCTAAGCTAGCTAGTAGTCACACCTTTTCAACGCTATTGAGGGTCAGATTTTACATTGAAAGCAGCTTAGCTGGCATTCCTACACAAGTCAATTTTTGTCAGGTGGGTTATTGCTCTCGATTTCAACAAAATTTAAGTTTTTGTACCGTATTATTATTTTTCCCGAAGTACCTGAAATGTGCCCAACTATGTTTCAGGATATTAGACACTGACGCTATGGCTTCGTGCTACAATGGTTTACAACCTTGACAATTCAATTGTTGTGATATTTGTTGCCTAACTTGGCGCGACACACTAGCGTGTATCTAGATTTCTCTAAACGACTAATGGATGACTGGCCAAACAAAACGAGTAAGAGACATTATGAAACAGATATTTTTTCGAATGACTACCAATGCATATTTTGGGCGCTAGCCAAATATGGCATAAATTCCACATTAACTTTCGAAAAATTCTTAGTTTAGGAAAATAAATTGGAAAAGAATTGATCATTTGTTCAAGGTAGCTGGAGAAAAAAAAACAAAGTTCACGAAAAGCTAATTAACGAGGCATTCATTTGCTTGCTCGGCCAATGTTTAAAAAAAAGGACTCCTGGTTAATGTGTAAATATTATGGCACCTTTGGCATCCAAAAGTGCTATAAAATAATAGACGATGAAGTGCCATCGAAGTGCCATTGAAGTGCCATGATAATTTTCAACAAAACTGTCTAGCTTGTTTTTAACTATTGTGAAACAAGGAATTTGACTGCTATAGTATCAATAATTTGTTGTTGTAGTATTGATTCATTTTCGTGCGCCCGCTGTTGCATCGCTGTTTGTTCCAGACTTGTACGCAACACAATGCGAAGCGTAGATATGCGAACGCAACATGCGCGGGTCAGTATGTTCGACCAATCGGAGCATTTTCCTACATATCGCACGAGCAGAAGTGGCTACGCGCGTTCTTTCTGGAGAGGGCTTTAGGGTGCGTTTATAATATTGATTTCGACGCGTATGCGTGACGCTCGGCGCGTGAAACTAGAGTTTTTGCCATGCTCAACGCTTAAGTGCGACCATTTACAATTGTAAAACAGGTGGGCCAACGCGCGCGTTTTGCTATTTTCAAGCGTCACGCGAATATCTACTGGACCTAGATCAGTGAGCGCCAAGCGACGCTCGCACGCTTAGTTGTTGCATGCTGGGATAAAAAAATGGCGGCATCAACGGATTCCATCGGCGCCGATCAGCGCCACAAGAAAGGAAAATGTGGTGTGCAAAAAGGTTGAATGCTCAAAATAAACGACCAGATATCTTAATTACAATGACCTTGACCCGTATGGCATCGAATCTTGGTGCTATAGAAGGGGGAAGTTTTGAAACAGCATAGTTGGAACGGCGTAGCGGCCAGCGTTATCAAGGTACGTGCCTGCTCACGCGTTTGATTTGTAAATGATTTGTAAATGAAAGAGCGTTTGCTTTAGCGTGACGATACCACGAGCGGGCCAAGCCGATTGTCCGCGCGCACTGCTTTGCTCATGAACTGGCGTACGCGTCGAGCGTCGAGCGCCACGCTCACGCACAAGCTTTTATATTGTAAACGCAGCCTTAGTCGGTAAACGAAGCAAGCAGTCTGCTTTAAAGACTGTCCTTGTGAGGATACACAATACAAAAGTATGAGTAAGAAAGAAAAGACAACTGTCCCGACTGGGACTCGAACCCAGGACTTCCCGTTTACTAGCCGGGAGTTCTAACCACTGCATTACTGGGGCGGGTACTGGCTACACTGGCTCCAGCCGTGCTAATTAGCTGTTCAATCTTTCTCAGTGGGGACCTAGAGGTCACAAACATTCATACAAGGAGGAAAAGCAACATTGCTTTTTGGTCTCCACACATTGTATTGTGTCTCCTCACAAGGCCAATCTTTAATGCAGACTGCTTGCTTCGTTTACCCTTTACCTTGTGATTTCGGCTTTAGTCGGTTTTCCCCGCACAGGCAGGTGGGTTTTTGTTTGTATAGATACAATATCCTGAATTGAACGAAACAGTTGCTTACAACCTTCACGGTTGTACCACTAAACCTTCAGCGTATTTTGATGCCTATTTTATCCGGTCGGGAAAGGTTTATCATAATTTTTCCACATGGTAAACGACTTAATTCCAACTTTTTTTTGTAATACGAAGACAGTAAGAAGACAATAACGTGTCAGTTTGCAGCCTTTGGCAATAACAGGAAACAAAAAAGGAAAAGGAAAAGGACTTGAAAGAAAACTAACAGGAAAGATTTCCGATTTATTTTTTACCCATCACTAAGTATAAATTTAGGTTTTAAAACGGCAGAGGCCATACATACGAAGCATCATATAGGAGAAGACTGATACTTGCGATCCATCCACGAACAAGCATACCACAAGGTAAGGATTTTGCTTTATTCAAGCAGAGTCGTGTTTCACGCCAATTTTCGACGTGTGAAACACAAAAAAGCAATGTCTTGTTATTCTTGCTAGAACAGTTTTTTTTTAAAGCCTAGTGTCCAACTGAACCGATTATCTGTTTTCTTGTTTATGACGATGTAATAGGAATTCTACATCTCTAAAGCCCTAAGGTATTTTTTTCGGAAAAAAAAAACCTGGAAATCCTATATTGCAAGCCAAAGTTTCGCAACCAACGAGAAAGGCGTGCTCCTTTCATACAGTCAGGTTCGAAAATCAGTCCACTAGACGTAACCATGCCTTGGCTGCTTGCGCATGACGGATCTTCGCACAGTAAAATGCCCCCACATTGAAACCACCGGTTCTTTTGAGAGCCATTGTACCAAAGGGTCTTATAATAACACTAGCACCGTACCCGGCTTCGCCCGGGGATTTGTTTGACCCGTGGTTGTTTCTCAGTATTTGCTCGGTGCTGCCTGATCGTTCACTGCAACAGTTGATTTTTGTTTGTGTAACACTCCCCCTTGACACCAATCCTCTCCCTCTCCTCTCCCTTCCTCCTTTTATCCCGTCCTCTCAATCTCCTCTTGGTTTCCTTCCCTTTCTCCTCTTTGCTATACGTAGTTGAACACGTACCCGGCTCCCGTGAGTGTTTGTTTGTTCTCTTCTAGGCTCAATTAATGAGTAATCGTACGCTTAATGGTAACAGCTCACTTTGCCCCCCCCCCCTCCCACTCCCAGTCTTTCGCTGTGGCTTAAGCGATGCGTATGAAAAAGAAGTGTACATGACGTCATGTAATACTTGCCCTTGAGATTACCACGGTGCTTAGTTAGAAGGATAATTGCTAGAGCAAATTGTTAGTCGAGGCAACAATGTGCCAATTTCAACTTCTTTTCAGGGCAACAACGTCCCAGTTTCAACTTCAAGCCAAAGAACTGACACACTCGCACGTTTTCATTGTTCCCCTTCCGGGGGTCGTTCCGGTTGCTTCAGTTCTGCTACGAGACTTTGGTTCATAATGTAAGATTGTGCATATCCGAACGATCACTATATTAAAACAATCCTCACCAAAATTTTGCGTACAGCGTACCTTAGTCAGCACGAAATTAAGTTAAAGGTGCATTCCTCTCAGTGCCATTTTTCTCGATTCTCCACATCAAGTACGGCCCCAAAGTTCTATTTACTTACCGTTTGTCAAGCCCTTGCTAAAAATCCGTTTTAAAATCAGGCGTCTACGAGATTTTCTGATGAATATTGGGGAAATAATTTAATAGCATCCTGCAATTTATGAACCTTTGCGCGCTTATAATAACCAAGACGTTCCATCCGTGTGAGTGCATGTACTAATTTTTAATCGTTTGCTAATAATTACCATGAGATCGAAAACCTAAAAGACTAATGCGGTAAAAATTAGTATTTATCCCAACAGGTCGCCGAAGAAAAATTATAAGATGCTAGCCTAAAAATTTATAAAGTGTGACGTTAAAATACGAAAATCATTCCGGTTTGTGACGACACAATCTTTACGTTGATGCTGTTTTGTCTACTATTCCCAAGGCCAACTCAGACAGTACGAAGAACGTAGCTACTGTGTCAGTTGGCCTTGTCTGGTAACATGCGCGATTGGCGATCTGCGCTTGGCTGTTATAAGGCAGGCGGAATGTACCGTTAACCGATGGGCTGGTGACATCCAACCCAATATTCCAAATTTGTGCCCCTCGTCGAGTTTTTTATGATTTTGGTCTTTAAAGTAAAAGGGGATTTCCACAAAATGACAATCTGCAGCATCTGTCAAATAGCCGTGTATATATATGATTGAGGTCCTCTCTCCAGCAAAACTAAAACTATTAATTTCTCCGTTTCTATTCTATAAAAGTCGATGTAAAGTTGGGAAATGTTGCCCATAACTAAATAACGCCCAAACTTGGCCAGATAGTATAGATGGCAACTTTTCCCAACTTTACATCAACTTTTATGCAATTCCGTGCAAGAGTAAACGTAGGGAGCCACACGTAAATTTGAAAACTGTTCACTTGTTGTTATTGTTTGTGACACGGTTTCATAAAAAATTGATGCACCTACCTAAAATCTGAAACATGATCTTAGCCGGAAATTTCCCTGGGCTTCAATCCACAGACCAACCACTTTTTCGATTGGTCCATCCATTGAGTTACGGGACCCTAAACGATCATTTTGATTGTTTTACATTGTTTTAACCATTGTAATTAGGGAACAATGCCACTCAGCAAAATCCAGAACCATTCTTCGTGCACGTGTTATGTCTTTGCTAAAAAGTTGATTGTTGAAGGGCGAAATGAACCCTATGAAAGAATCCGTGTTTCAGCTAAACGCATATAGATTTAAACCAAACTAAACTTCGTTGTAAATTTCGAGGCCGGCGTCGAAATTGGCAGCTAGAAACGATAGAATGGCGTATTTATTTCGCAGATGTAGGCTTTCAGAGATGAGTTGAATTGTTTCAAAGTGGCCCGCAACAATCTACTCCATGCATAACTTTTTGTTGCGCGACGCCATAGACGTAAAGAAGGTACACGGATTACAAACAAAAACGTCAAGTGTGCCGTAAAAAAGGGGTTATATGATTGAAGTTACGCTTTACTTGTTAAAAGGTACACGGATAAAAATTGATGATTTTTAATTGAAATAATGAAATGTACAGTTGAGAAAATTGCATCTGTTTAAGTGCTGTTGTGCTTTACCAATCATATATTTAAAACATAAATATATACCGTCTCCTTTACACACCATTTGAACTTGCATAATACGGCAGAGGCTTCTCGCTTGAATTCAGATTGCTGTGTGCACGACATGATGAAAATGTAAAAATTGTTGCCAGATGCACTTACTGGTTCGTTTAGTGTTAATGGGAATGGTATTTTCTACCGCCACCTTCATAAATACAGCAGTTTTATTTCCCTAACGATCCGTCACAAACTTACCGAAATCGAAAGTAACTCGGCGGGAAAGCAGACAACTTATAGGATGAAGCAGCTTGTCAGAGCGCTTCAATCAAAGTAAATACGTGTTTTATTTTTAACTAGCATCGTACGCGGTTTCGCCCGGAAATTTGTTTGACCCGTGGTTGTTTCCCAGTATTTTCTCGGTGCTGCCTTTCCGTCAATCGTCTCCCTCCGCAAAGCAAAGTCGTAATCAAATAATTGCTCTAAACATAAGCACTGCCCCACCAACGGGCGTTCCCCGTTCAGGCCCCTCCCACTCCCAGTAGCGTGCGAAAAATAACTGTCCTTCGTACATTACGTCATTTAAGACATACCTTTCCGATGACCGCGCAGAGCAAATTGTTAGTCGAGGCAACAATGTGTCAATTTCAACTTCTTTTCAGGGCAACAACGTCCCAGTTTCAACTTCAAGCCATAGAATTGACACACTCACACGCTTTCATTGTTCCCCTCCGGGGGTCGCCGTTGCGGTTATTTCATTTCTGCTATGAGACTTTGGTTTAAATGTAAGAAGATGAAAATCTTGTTTCTTAGATTTAAAATATAATATGAACCGAAACAATACGAAGTTTTACGACAATTATTATTGATTTATTTAGTACTATTTCTGCTTAATTCAAGTACCACGTAAATTTACGTACTGGGGGTTGCCTTTACCGCTACGCTTCGCAATAGTAGCGGCAATAGGCCTAATGAAAGCGGCCTCTGACACACTTAGGCTGCCCATCTTCTGTCACCATGGCTACCAAAGATTAAGTGCACATCGCCGAGAACTCCAATAAAGTGTCATTTGTCAATCAGGTACGTCTTATACGTTTAGAAATTGGTTTAGGCCCACCAAACCTAGGGAAAACAGGACAGGATATCAGACGATTCGATCGTAAATACCAAGATGGAGGGATGAGGCTGACAATTTAATCTGATAAAATACCGTGTGGTCGTTTAATCGGTGTTAAGGAGGCGTGATTGGCTGGTGGCTGACGTACATTGGCATCCCATTGGTTAACTGTTGTTATAAAATTATAAAGATATATTCTCAGGATAAACTGTCAGCTTCATCCCTCCATCTTGTTTTTACGGTCGATTTGTCTGGTATCCTCGCCTCCGCCACAAAACGAAAGTATGAAAGAACTTCCTTTGGTAGGCCTAACTAATTACTAAACATATACGATGAACCTGATAGTCAAGAGACACATTATTTGGCTTCCCAGCGATGCGCATTTAAACTTTGGTTACCATGGTGACGAAAGATCAGCCGACATTAGCTTTCGCGCATGCGTGTGGTAAAGACATTCAAAAAAATGTCTAATGGTTGTCGTCTGAAGGGGCGATTTGTTGTTGGGTTTTCGTTGCTTGAACGGTGGTGGGGTTTTCGGGATCGATCAATAATGGTTAGACAATGTCGGTTTAAACGACGTCGCAAGAATTCTATTGTTACAATACTGAGTTATTGTAACTCAGTACAATAACTCAGTAACTCAGTAATAACTCAGTAACTCGGCCACGTCCCGGGAAGTGAGATACAACAATGTCGAGACTCGTAGGGCCGAGCCATTGTTGAATCTCTCTGAGGAAAGCCGCAGATAAAATATTTATCACCTAAGTTCACGATCTCAGTCTGACGACAAAGGGATATCACTCGCACAACAAAGTGCGGATCGTGCTAAGATGATTCATCACCGTCAGAATTTTATTCTACCAGAGCACCGCTAAAAAAAAAAAGCACCAATCTAACGGCATGCGCGTGAACTGGCGTTGCGTCAGGAACCAAAACTCGCGATTTCTAACCCAGTCGGCCTTGACTTGAATAAGCCATCCGCTTCACCGCTTCACGCTCGGGTTATCTCAGAAAATAGTTACGACCAGTTCACATTTGGCCGCGCGGGGGGGGGGGGGGTGTCGTGAACGGAAGATGGAACATGGGTGATATTATCGTGGATAATCCGTCCAAGCACTCTGTTATGTCGCTGTAGGACAAACCATAAAAGCCCTATTCCCAGCCAAATGCGAACCATAAATACCAAGTTCTACCAGCTCAGTCGCTTGCCGAATCTAGCGCCGTCTACCATTATTTAGTGCTACGTAACACGTGATTTCAACAAGCGAAGGAACACGCAAGGAAATTTCTTTTTTACACAGCACAACAAACTAGCCACGTGCCTCCTTAACGACTGAATGTAAAGTTGGTGCGTCCACGTGCACCATACGGTCAAGGTTAACGATATCACTGTCACTGGAGGGCGCCCATCCTGCGTTTCAAAACGGTCGATGTATAGAAAAAAGCGCCCGTGATGTCGTTAGGCTTAATTTTACTGCTCGCTTCCTGGTGCACGCGGGCGCACCAACTCTTACACTCAATAATTAAGGTGGTAAGTGGCTTGTTGGTTGTGTAAAAATAAAATGTATTAGTGTGTTCCTTTGCTTGTTGATAGTAAGGGTTAGACAGAACCAGACCTCAGCAAATGGCTGCAACATGTCAATTGGTGGCAATCCCCCTTTAAATTAGGATATCTAAGCAGCACATAATTTTATCAGTACTTACTTCTGCAACAGAAAGCCAGAATATCAACGATGTTTACATCCTTTTTCCACCTAGAAACCGGTAACACATTTCAATTCGAGACCGCTAAAGACCGTCTAGTTCAATAAATTCTATGGTATAAATTGTCCACATATTAATATACCCTCACCATCGTTAAATTCGCGAAAACTATGATAATATACCATAGTTGGTGATTTGATTTGATTTGATTTATTCAGGAGCATCAACCTAAGAGATTATCAGCCCCGAGGAGGAGGAAATTAGACGACGTATTGGACAAATTTTAGCTGGTGAAAGCCAAGAGGAAAACCCAAGAACTTTGACATGCCACAATCGCCATCGCCACTTTCTTGTTGTTTTTACGAAAGGGAGCTTGACCCAACCCGGGTTATCTGCTCCAATGTTGGGAACAATATTTAGTTGCACAATTAAGCTGGACAATCACCAGTGTGGCCCCCGATGTAACAATGACGGATTAAAATAACGAGCAATGAGGTGTGACATTGAACCTTGGCAGGAGGACCACTAGCGTGGTGTTTGATGTCCACGTTCCATCCATGCTTTGTCCCATGTCTATCAATTGATAGCAACACACTAGCGTGTGTCTAGATTTAGCGTGTGTCAGCTCGATTCGGCATTGTTGCAGGCAGTTGTAGAAATCGTTGCATTTTGGGGAGGCGAAGAGCGTTGTGGTAGCTCGTGCTCATTTAGATTGTGGCATGTAAAATATCGCTCGGATTTCTCCTACTAAATTGTTTCTCTCATCGTCGTGGGAAGACATCATCCAAGTTTGGGTTGGTGGTCCCTAAAAACAAAAACAAAACAAGCAAATCCTGGTTTTTTTTCCTGAAAATTGTTATGTTAATCACACATACACATTTTAATTTGAAGAAATTAGGTACAAATATTATTAGCAATCACTTGCCACCCTTACATTGTTGGCTCAGTGTGTTTCTTATCCACACTAAATTTAAAGTGGCTGTTTTTCCTGTCTTTTCCAGATGCATTTCTTCATTAAGTCGTTTCTCTTCATTGGTGCTTTCTTCATCCTGGCTGTCTTGAAGAATGAAGTGGACGCTGAATGCAAATGGCTGTCGTGTCATGCTCATTCCGCTACGGATTGGTGTGACATTTTGGGGCCGACTTATAGAGTTAATGATTGGAAACGTTGTAATGGCGGCTTTGGAAAACAGGAATATTGCTGTAATTGATCCAAAAAATGGTCGGCTAATGCCCCTTTCCTGAAACAAGTGAAATAAAAAAATAACCAAAAAAAAAAACTGGTATAACTTTGGAAAGAAATTTCTTTGAATACATTAGAATGTTCTAAGCAGGCGCGTGAGTCCAGCCCGCATAAACCAGCATCGAATACTGGAATAGGACCTCGGTTCTACATAATATGCTGGTTTTCGGAACCCT
This sequence comes from Lithobius niger, assembly GCA_023313725.1. Classification (NCBI taxonomy): domain Eukaryota; kingdom Metazoa; phylum Arthropoda; class Chilopoda; order Lithobiomorpha; family Lithobiidae; genus Lithobius; species Lithobius niger. Next base: position 18,833 of record JAHWFP010227556.1, read on the forward strand.
AGGTTAGGCCACTGAAAATTAATTAAGTGGTTCTCAGGAGTGGTACTAAAAAAATTGACGCGAGCGGGCAGTGTATTTTTACGTTTTATTCGTGATTTTTCAGATGCGGGCGATGGCTTTTTTTTTCTACTGAACAAAACAAAGTCAGCAGCTTAGATTTTGTTGTGGAGCACAATATCTCTTTTAATGCCAGATTCAGTGTTTAAAAGTTTCACATTTGATAAAAGTCATTATTTAGATCCAAGTTTTTAGTTGTGGCACACCTCTGAACAGCCGTTAGATTCGTTTCGAGGCGATCATGTGAATGGATCAAACAGCTGACGTGGTCATCCGCCACAGGAAATGTTTGGTGAAAGTGCTGATGCGTGACCGATATTTTTTTTTAGACAAAGTCATCAAAAACATTCGTGCCCCCAAGAAAAAACCCATGCATGCGCTCCTGAGAAGCACTTAATTAATTTCTAGCGGCCTAATGACTAATAGGGACAGACGGGGCATTCGTATTGCGACGCTAGAGGTGAAATTCATGGACTGATGTTAGACGAACTATCGCGATAGCATTTGCTAAGAATGTTTTCATTGATCAAGAACGAAAGTTAGAGCTTCGAAAGCGATCAGATTAGTGCCAACCACAACAGATTAAAATTCGCTGCAGAATAAAACACAAGTACGTAAATATACTCCAGTCGTCTCGTCCCCAGAAAGCAGCGAAAGTCACCTTGCGGTCATCTACATAAAAAGAATAAAAATAAATAATAACAAAATTCACGTGTCGTCATGTTGCTGGCAATGGAACCTGGTTGGATCTTCCGAATGTACGGCGATTTGGATAGCGTCGTGGTGGCAGAGAAGTAAGAGCACTCGACGCGAAATCAGAAGATTTAGGTTCGATTCCCTGCCACAAGACGACATGTTGATTTTTTTCCATCTAGATGAGTCGCACACTAGTTCTTGCTGCAGGCCCTGGAGTTAACAACAGTAGTAAATTTTCTTGTCTTATTTTTGCATGTGATTACCATCCCAGTAAACAACAAATACTTACAATAGGGAAAGCCAAATGGACTTCGTAAACCGTAAACAAATACCGATGCAAAGGGAATAGGTTTACATCTGTATTTATTGACTTAGTGAGCTATTTTTACTGTTTCATGTTTACTGATTATTCCTCTTCTTCACTTAGTGGAAAGCACGGCGAACTGTGTACCTCCAATTAGAGGTCGACCGAATTTTGGTTTCGTTTTTGGCACCGAAACCAGCAAATTTTCGGTTTCGGTTCTGGTTTCGGTCATAAAGTTAATAGCTCAGATTCGGTTTCGGCCGAAACCGACGAACTGGTTTCGGTTACGGTTTCGGTTTCGGCAGAATCCTATGTTTCAGTTTCGGTGAAGCTGGCAGTATCCAATTTCCGTACAGAGTACTAGCGTGTAGCCTAGTGGTGTGACAGCCTGGGATCACCATCACAGATCAGGCAGCCGGCTTTCATCTTCCATGCCCATCAATAATAAACACAATTTTTTTTAAATCTAAATCAAAATATTTAAATAGCTTCGTTGCACTGGAGGGTATTTATGCTCAAATTTGTCTTTATTAATGTTTTCAAGCAAAGCTCTTACATACTGAATGAAAAACCTTTTTCCGTGCCCTGGACACGAAAAAAAAAAATAAGACTATTTTTTAACATAAAACATGCAAACGAAAGTC
>JAHWFP010227557.1:0-14726 GCA_023313725.1 Lithobius niger
TTTCTTTCCTTCTCTCTTTGTTTCTCTTTCTTTTTTCTTTCTTTCTTTCTTCCTTTGTTTTCTTTGTTTCTTTCTTTCTTTCTTTCTTGTGTTCTTTCTTTCGTTCATTCTTTCTTTCCTTCTCTCTTTGTTTCTCTTTCGTTCAATCTTTCTTCTCTTTCTTTCTTTCTTTCTTCTTTTCTTTCTTTCTTACATTTTTTATCGCATGTACATTTTGACTTTCATTGTAGAAAAACCACACACACAAATTAGCATAATGCAATAATCCTTAACTGTTAATTTGTTACGTTTTCGTTTCCTGAGTTGAGATGAAACATTTCATATTTCCCATGTGTAAAGCCGATAAATGCATCACTTCGGAGTCACCATCAACAACACTCCTTCCAGAAAAATTAATTTGCTGAATATGATATGTAATCCAGGTGCAGCCACTAACCATATGCCACTATACTGAATTTACTACATCATCTACCTACAATAAACATTGATTGTCCCTATATGCTTTCAGGAAGTTATGAATTAGAAAAAAATGTGAATAATATTTCAAGAAACCTAGGCACAACCAAAACGACAAAAAAAAAAATATATGTTGCTGCTTCCAATTCACGAAAACTATAGAAATGTTGAACTATTTTGGATTATTAAAACGATGAATGTGATCAGTAATTGGCGCCATTGTTAACATAATGCACGATGCGTGTTTCACTCATTTGGTTAAATATAATGGTACAGAATTTTAGAGATACAAAAAGTACTGGATAAAATTGAATGAAACAAAAACTATAGTGCTTATTTTTTTTTTTTTTGAGCCTTTAGTCAGCCGAAGCAATTTAATGCTTGTATGGCTGAACCAGCACAATTTTGAACATTGCCAGACTGTTAAATCTGGTAAAGAGAGGTGCCAACCCGAGGATTCGATCCGGGAAGCCTCCGATCATCGTAGGGGCCGAAAGATTGTCCATAATTGGCCAGAATAGTTCCCATAGCCACTGTAGGATCATAGTAGCTTCTCACGCTACCCTGGCCGGCTGTCCAGGCGGGGACTTTGCCAAGGTCACCTTTCCAGGGGTTCGACCTGATCCGCAAACCTCCAGCAAACTGGCTGAGCTCTCTCACCACTCAGTCACGATGACCACAATTTACATCCTATATAGAATCTACAATTACATCCTCTATATTTATGCATGTATTACTGCCAATATCAGACAGTCAAACTTCATTGGCCGAGCGAGCAATGCATTATGTTATTCAAAAACTACAGGTTAGAATTGACTGAATCAAAAATTAAGAGTGCTTATTATGAAAGTAACTATTTCTGATAAAATAATACGGCTGAGAAGTAATGGGAAAAAAATGGCATCGTAATCAAAAACAAAAACTGCTAAAAAAGCTGCCAAGTTGAGAATAGTTTGCTTGGCCCTTCAAAAGAGTGATATCCACAGAACAAAATATTGGTTCTGTTCGCTCTGAACAAACATTCGTCATCAACTTATACTTGAAAAACTAGAGGTAAAACTTGAACATTGTTGCAAAAATCAGCAATGGTCTAGTTTTTCATTTAACCTTTGACCTTTAAAGGGTTAGTGGATGTCATCCTTTGAAAGGCCAAACAATTCTCATCTTAATGGTCCCTTCACCACTTTGGGTGTTTGATATGACAAGTATTTCCAGAAATGGTGTCAGTGCATTACTGAAGTGAGGTGTATTAGAATATTTCCTTGGGCACCTATTGGCTTTACAAATGGGAATTGTTTATCAATTACTATTCAGTTGCTTGCACAGTTTACGTTTGATCAAACTGCTCTGCTCAATGCGTATTCACTCTAAACATGTCTATAACTCTACAAACTGTTGATTTAACCTTTGACCTTCAAAGGTTTAGTGGACATCACCTTTGACAGTCCAAACCATTCTCATCTTAATGGTCCCTTCACCACTTTGGGTTTTTGATATGACAGGTATTTCCAGAAATGGTGTCAGTGCATTACTGAAGTGAGGTGTATTAGAGTATTTCCTTGGGCACCTATCGGCTCCACAAATAGAAATCGTTTATCAGTTCCTTGCACGGTTTATGTTTGATCACTGCTCTGCTCAATGCGTATTCATTCTAAGCATGCCTCTAAGTCGATAAACTATTGACTCTTCAACAATGATTAAGACTGATATTTTTTCTTGAACTATCTAGGAAAATATACGAATGAACCTGATTTGAAAAAGGTTGATGGCAGTTTCTCAATTGACGATGAGGAAAAAGGCGTCATCCAAGCAGCTCTTCAAGTTGATCAAAGCCAGGACGTCGTCCGATTTGTCCCATCCTTGTACGTTCGCTTTTTACGTGCCCCACTGGTATCCCTCAAGGGTTATGCCACAATTCAACGGGGAAAGAAGATTGGAGTCGACTTCACTTTGGAACACCTTACTGTAAAACCCATTGTAATCCAAGGTAACATTGTTTGATTTATTTAGTGTAACAGTCAGCCCTTCGTATTGCATTTCGTAAATTGTAAAAAAAAAAAATAGAACCTATACATAGTCAAATAGTAACATAAAAAAGTATCGATCAAAAAAGTTGACACACAGTTATGTTAAATTTTGTTAAGACTTAAATTAGAAACCGTATATTTTTGTCTGCTGCTGAGGGTTGTCACAAGCATCTATAGAGCACCGTCAATAAGATCAAACGCTGCCTGTTGCTAATGGGAACCGAACAACGTGGGCTGCCATCTTGTAATGGAGGTAAACACTCGCATTTGCAGCAAGCAGACGACGTTTGGCTGGTTTAGCTTCACTCAACTCGTTTACAAATGGCTGAATTGCTGGGAATCGAAAAAAGGACGAACCCAGTTCATTGCCGCAACCCAAAATTCTACAATTTTAAACCATTTTGTTGAAAAAACATGGTATAGGCGCTGATCACACGACAAACAAAAATAACAAAATGGCGGTAGGGTGATCTTTGTTCCCCCTCCACTACAATGGACCAAGCCAGAAGCCAGGTATCCAAGGTCACGTGATGACAGTGCCGCAGCGACTGTGATGTCTATTGCAACAGCTCTATAGTCGGGGACAGGCTAAATATAAAGGTTATAGCATAGGCTCAATGTAAAAAAAAATAAGACTTTGCAACGTTTGATTAAGTTTTAACAGTAGACATCACAATATGTTAATAACTCACGTTCAGATGCCACAAAGTAATTCTTTACAACTGTATGTGAATTGTGAATTTGTTGCAAATGTATGTGGTACACCTTTTGCCTCAGAGTTTATGGATGTTGGTTCCCGAGTTTATCAATATTGACCATCTACACTATTAATTAAAGCAATGTGCGTGCATGTTTGTACGCATACTCTCCAGATGTAAGGCCCTCTACAAAGGTAGCACCAAATGAAATATATTTAATGGTACATTTCACCTGCCTTATAACAGCCTCGTGCATATCGCCAACCGCGAGTTTTATCATCACACCATTTCGCAAGATTCGTCAAAGTAATACAAGACCAACTAAGATAGTAGCTGCGTTCCTCACAGCGAGGAACGCAGCTACTAACTCAGTTGGCCTTGGGCATACTAGACGAAACAGCATGAATGCAAAAATTGTGTTGTCATAAACCGGAAAGATTTTCGTATGTTAATATCGCACTTTATAGTTTTTTAGGCTAGTATCTTGTAATTTTTTTTTTGGCGATCTATTGGCATAAATAATTTTAATTTTTACTACATTAGTCTCTTAGATTTTTGAGCTCATGGTAATTATTAGCAAACGATTAACAATTAGTTATTTTAAGCGCGCAAAGGATAGTTTGATTACAGGATGCTATTCAATTAGTTCCTAATATTCAACAGAAAATCTCCTAGACGCCACATTTTATAACGGATTTTTACCAAGGGATTGACTAACGGTAATGAAATAGAACTTTGGGGCCCTACTTGATGTGAAGGATCGAGAAAAATGGTGGTGGGACGAATGTCCCTCTAAGTTACCCTTCTAACAGACGCTCTAACTTGATTCTTTGACCCTCACTACAAGAAAAACTGCTCTGCAAAACTATTTCATGACGTCACAATTAGATCAAACATTTACTGTTCAGGCAAACTTGGTTCCAAAAAAGGCTTAAAAACTCAGTTAAAAAAACACGCCTGAAAACTGACATATTTTGTATCATATACTTAATATCAGCAACACGACATGCACATCTCAAAATTGGTTGGCTTTAACTGGCTGTCTGCACGGAAAAAGTAGGCTAAGGTTTTAAAAAGGTTTTCAAATATGTGCATTTTGTGTTTGGGGTGCGCAGATTGGGCGAGCAAAGCAAGCGATTTCCACATAGAAAACCTTTTTAACGCAAACCTTTTTAAAACAAACCCGTTTTACTTATTACGAACTGCAGACGTTCTAAGGAATGTAACGAACGAGTTGTGAGAAATAACTGCAATTATTAGCTTGCGTCCTGATAATCGATGCTTCGATTCTGTGAAGCTCTGAGGATTGACTAACCTATATGAAGCATGGAATAATGCCAGTACAGTGAGTGACATGAACGATGCGGCTAGTTTGTTATGTAGCAACTATCTTACTCTAATTTACTGAGGTTTACTTTGCCAAGAAATGTATACTTTTTCTAGAATTTCGATATTTCAGTTTTGGCACAAAATTACGTAAAGGCCTGCAAATACTCGCGTTCTCAAAACCAAAAAATAAAACATTGCATGCCTCCTGGCTCAAGGGTCAATCCCTTGACGGGTCAAGTGTGCTTGGCCAGCTGTGAATGCAAAGGCAAAACTCCCAACTAATGCTCTGAGTGTCGTATGGTTTATTTGGTCCCTGGAATCAGTTTGATTGTACCATCTACGCACTAAGAAGGTATAGCGGCATGGCTCTGTCGAATTAATTAGTTGTAAATGAAAGAAGCTTTTCATAATACAGCAATCCCATATTTTCTCAGTTGCAAATAAGACAGACAAACTGACTTCAGGACCTCTGATCCTCAGAACCTATTGATAGGAACCTCTTGATCCTCAGAACCTACACACTGAGGATGATAAGTCCAAACACAAAACTCAAGCTTTATTAGGGCTGCCTGTAACCCGAGCAAGATTTTTTTTTGATTGAGCAAGGTTGCTAAACTCCCCACTACATATGTTCTGATAGTCGCGAGGCTTATTTGGTCCCTGGAATCAGTTTGATTGTACCATCTATGCACTAAGAAGATATAGCGGCATGGCTCGGTCAAACCAATTAGCTATAAATGAAAGGAGCTTTTTCATAATACAGCAATGATACATTTTCTCAGTTGCAAATAGGACAGACAAACTGATTTCAGGACGAAGTAACCTCTTGATCATCAGAACATAACGTGCTGGGGATATTCAGAAAATGATAAGACCAAACACAAAACTCCAGCGTTATTAGGGTTCCCTCGCAGAGCCAGCTCAAGGTGCACGCAAGCAACGCGGCTGTGTAGGGCCCTCTTATTAAGGGGCAGAAGCACTCATAGTACTATAGCGATAAGACATATTATTGATTGAAAATCCTTAATCTTTACACTGCGTCAAAGTAAAGAGTAAAACTATATGTAAATCTGTGCTAATGCTTTGAAATTTTGGAATTGTGGGTCGATTGGTAGAAGCGTTGCACGACCTGAAACCGAAACTAGTGTACTTGCAGCTGGCCTTTTTGTCGGCAGGTGGCAGTCTGATAGGAAAGGAGAAATGCAAAACGGTGAAATTGGTATTCTTTTCTTTTCCCCCTCCCCTTTTGTTTGCTTTTTTTTTTTGCCGTTTGTGTGGCTGTAATTTGTTAATTTTGCAACTTCATTTACTGTTTTTGTGGTTCACATTCTTTTTGTTAAAAAATTCAAAAAGATATTGGCTTGGACCGTACAAAGAATGATTGTTTTTAATGATTCGAATCAAACACTAATGAAAAGGTCGGAAAAAATGCTTCTAATGCTACACTTACATCAACCCTGGGGGCCCTAGTTATTGAATCCGCATAGGGCCCCGAACTGTCTTGAGCCGGCCCTGGCTCCCTGGTAACACGAGCAAGGATTTTTGGATTGAGCAAGGTTGCTGTTTGACTGTACGGCTTTCATGCTTGAGTTGAGGGGCATTTTCTCTGATTCTGTACAAGCCGCATTTCTCTGCATTCTGTGATTTTTCTTGAAACCTAATTCATCAAATTAGAACAAAGTTCCCACACTATAACAAAGTTTATGAAGCACAAAATAAATACGCACAATCTCACAACGGGAAAGAAATCTGTCAATTTTCCGCAAATTTTCGACAGTTCGCCTGGAGGATGATGGAATACGTCTCTCAACTGTCTTCGTCATATCAGGCTCTATTTTGACCACGCGGGGGCCGTGGCCTTCAATGTTGGTCAGTCAATGGCCGTGGCATTGGCCTTTGTTGTTGGTCGGGCTGTGGCCATGGCCTCCGTTGGTGGTCGTGCCGTTTCCATTCGGTTGCAAGGCTGGTGAGGAGGTCAGGTCGACTCTTACCAGGTATTGGATTGCAGGTGTGGAAGGTGCCTGGATTTTCATGAGGTCGTAATTCTCTCTCTTATGTGCCTCTATAGCGAAGGATTCTAAGACTCTCAAATGATGATCTCTCGTCGAATTTGACACAATCCGGGTCTCAGGTCGAAAATTTGCGGAAAATTGACAGATTTCCTTCCCGTTGTGAGATTGTGCATATGTATTTTGGTGCTTCGATTTTCCGAACTCTCGTAGTATAATGCGTTTACGTATTTTCAAAATTTATGAAGTTTACTGTGTGCGATATTACGCAAAAAAAAAATGCTTAAAGCTAATTTTATGGTTTTTTCTTCTCTTTGCTTCAGGTGAAATTGCAAAAACAGGAGGCAGCCGTTTCGACATCAGCACAAAACTTAAGTCCCATTTGTTGACTGGCGTTGTAAAGGGTCACGCTTTGTTTGAAGACAAACAGGACACATCTGCCCTTACAGTTGAATACAGCATTGAAGACAGACCAAAAAAACAATACGAAATCAGTGCAAAGTACCGGGACAATTCGCCACGCAATGGATTAAAACAAAGTGCCAATATCGCAGTACAAGGTACTGACATGAAGACTCTCATACTTGACTGGGATTTCCATATATCGGACAATAAACTCGAGTACGTTTTGGAATTATCGCGAGGTAGCGGTCATGACATGAAGAAAATGACTTTAACGCATACGGTTTTGCGTGAAAATGAAGGAAGAAATAAGAAGATAATGGCCATGATGCGAGCAAGTTGCCCAACCTGCGGAATTGAATGGGGTCTGGATGCAAACCACCAGTACAATGACAGTGCTTTGACTGCACGAATTACCGTTGAGCATGGCAAAGGAGAAAAAGCATCTGTTCAACTGGATGCTTATAAAACGTTACACGTGCTCCTAAACATTGGAACAACACTGAACTTTAATTATCCAGGCCATGACATGAAATTCAGTGCAAACTTGAAGCAGCCATCTTCAGATGAAATATATGGCTCCGTAAATGCAGATGTGCCTGGGAAAAAGTTAGCAGCAAGGACCAGCTATCGTAACAAAAGAAATCATCCTGATGGTCCCGGACATGAAGTAGATGCGGAATTCCAATTTCCTGAAATGGATCCAATTGTTTTGAAAGGTGACATTCGCGGAGGAAAACATCCCGCTGCAAGTGCAGCGTATGAATACGAACGGAACCGTTATGCCGTGGCCGCTGACTATGATACCACATCTGGAGTAGATCACAAATTGAAGGCACTCCTTGCCCTGCCAAAAATCCGCTATGATGCTCACGGTTCACTTAGCATTCAGTCACACGAATCACGTTTCATTGCAGATTTGCTCATCAACAAAAAACAACAGATCCACTTTGAGGCCAAGAGTGATCGTAGGAGTGATGCTGTCAGTGGGAGTGTAGATCTGAAATGGAGCGGTAACAGACGCTCAAACAAGAGAGCATTTATAAGCTTTGATCTGAAAAAACCTGACCATGGGTATGAACTCACAGCTAACCTACGATGCCCTATTCATGCCACTCGTTTTGAATTTCTAACTAAAACAGAAGGGAAACTGTCATCACCTTCATTTACACATGTCACTAAAGGTGAATTTCAATGGAATCAAAACAAAATTGCAGCTTCACTGGATGTTAACCAAGTTCGCCGTGGACCACGATCAGAGTTTTACCTTGAAGCTGGACTCGATATCCCACAGATTGGAGTGGACAAATCTAGTTTGAGTTATTCACACAATTTGCAAGACAGTGATTTGAATCTTGAAGCCAAGCTCCTGCACCAAAACGATGTGTACGTTCTAACAGCAAACAACCGCATAAAGCTATTTCCTAGTTTTGAGTCAACAGTAAAATTACTTCTTCCTAAAGCAGAACCCATTCAGTTTACGGCCAGTTTTCAGAAAAGTGATCGCAAGTGCACAGCGAAAATCCATTCTGAAAATTTTGAGGTACAGGTGACCGGTGAAAATAAAGGTGGTCAAAACAACTGCCATTACACTGGGACAGTAATGATGAAATTGGATAACTTGTACCGTCTCTCCACAGAATACAAGAGTGAGGAAGGTAAAGTGTCAACCACGATCTCTACTGAATTTAATTCCAAAACCTGGTCTGCCATCGTAGAGGGAGAATCAAACAGCGATGAGACCAAAACGGATGTGATTGCAACTATTAACCTGAACAACCAAATGACCCAGGAGAGTACTACCACAACCAGCAAATTGGTAGCAAGATACAGCAACGATGGCTCAAACTTAAGTTCACTGCTTGAAATAATGTTAGATCGAGAGGACCGATTTGCTGTTGAAGTAGTAGGTTCCGAACAGATGGACTACCAAAAAACGAATGTAGCTGGATCAATACATGTTGTAAGCACATTTGGACCTTGGAAAGATGTGCTGCTGATTGGAAATCATGAAAGCGGTAATGGAAAAGCTAGTGGTAGTATAGAAATTAAATGGGATGATGATAAAGCTATTGCATTAAAGGGTGAGTCATCCATCATCTCAATGAACAACTTCAAATTAAACATTCTTTTCACAACGCCATATGACATCTTAGATCGTTTGTCATTCAGTGTTAAGCATTCTATCACTGACAAGCTCGAGACAGCAATAGAAGCAGCTTACAATGAAAATACCATGACATTTGAAATGAATGGAGTACTTGTCAATAGCACGAGTAAGAAAAGTATGACTGGCTCCGCCATTCTTCGCACTTCCTCTAAACGACTTCCAGAAGTGCAAGTGTCATTTAGCCATACGAGATCTCAAGGTGAATTCAACAGTCGTATCCAGCTATCGTGGGGACAATCAACCGCATCTCTTATTCACACTGGCATGTATAAAGACTGGCTTAACTTTCAGAACAGTGTAACTTTGAAGACACCGTATAGAGGCATTGAAGTCTTAGATTTAGATGCAAGGCAACTATATAGCAACCGTGGTTTCACACACCAGTCCTCATTCGATATGGGCTCTGGCAACAAATATCAACTAACCATCGACAGCAAAGGTAAAGAACAGTCAAATGGTTTTAAACAACAAGCCCAGATTAACATTATCTCTCCAAAGAAAACGTATGGACCCTATCAAGTGGAGATTGCCTGGAAAAAAGAAAACGGTGAAAGTAGTGCTTCAGGTGCTTTTGAAATGCCAACAGGTGAAAGGGTAGAAATAAGTGGCGATACTTCATTCGACAAAAGGTTTGGGAAAGGGACGATGAAAATGATGACACCTTTTGCAGGGTGGGACGATGTCATTCTGTCTTGGATGTACGATGCAAATGACTTGCCCACAAAGGTTAGCGTTGGAGTACAGTGGAGCCCTGAGCATCGTATTGAGCTGGAATCCAGCTTAAAATTCACTCCTAGAGATTTCAACATGCAGCTAAATATTGCAACGCCTTACAAGCAGTGCAGGAAAATTAGTCTTGGTGTCCACCAGAGTGGTGAAGAAATGTATCAGCGTAGCACAGTTTTTATCGCAGTAAACGACAGAAAATACGAAGCCGAACTAGTTTCGAAAATTGATGATGATTTTAGAGTTACAACTGGACTTACTGTTCAAACACCAATTCGCGGTTGGGAAAAGATGCATGCTGAGTATTGTATCCATGGGCTGAAAGGATATTTTCAATTTTTGGCAGAGAAAAACGAAGAACAGATCAAAGTTATTGTGATATTACCGTTAGGTGAAAGTAGAGACATTAGTCTGCAGCTTTACACTCCATTTGCTGGCTATCAAGTAATGAAAGCCATTATTAATTACAAACACCTCCAGCACGTGAAACTGATGCTTCAAAAGGAAAATATTTCTGCTGTTTTTAATATCAATGTAGAATGCCAACCTGGAAGAGTTACTTTCGCTTCCAAACTAGAAAGTGCCCATTTGAACTTGGAAACTGGAGTAGAAGGGACATGGTACAAAGATGACCATACAATGTCCCTGAAAGCTGTAGCCTACAACAGCGCTGATCGGATTATCATTGAAAGCTCTCTAGCTTATCCAAATGGCAACCTGATGGCAACGTTGTTGCTGAACACACCCTTCCGCAGGTTTGAAAAGCTAGAAGGAACTGTCAAGGTTGACTATGCTCATGACGAAAATGTCGTAACTGCAGTATTGGATATCAACGCACACAAAACTGAATTAGAGGCATCGTGGGCCGCATCTCCGGAAAATAGACACATTAGCTTGTCAGTTGCATCACCATTTATGGAAGATTTTCTTCTTTCTGCACAGTACGACGCAAGCACTCCTTCTAAAACAGTCGCACTCATACTGTCTTATGGAGTAACGTCTGCCAAATTGTCAGCCAACATTGCTCGGGAATACTCTCGAGTTGAAGGATCCGCAGAAGTAAAACTAACTACCCAGAATGGCAACAGTGAATATTCTATTAGTTTCAATGAAGACTTTGCAGCTTCTCCGAAATACACTTCTCTTAACCTAAAGGCCAATGAAGACTTTGTCAAGATTATGAGCACTCTTGAAGTGGATGATTCTTCCCCGAGAAAAGGTAAACTTAATGTCGTCATTGATGGTTCCATGTTTGAACAAAGCAACAATGGTTTTGAGATCACCTACGATTTTGCTCGCCAAAAGTCTATCAACGTTGCTGGAACGTTTGAAAATAAGAAATTTGAAATGGATGCAAAGGATGAGGGAGACACAAAGACAGCGTCGTTCTCCACAGACTTTTCTCTGTTTGAAAACTACAAAACAACAAGTGTTAGTGCCGTATACAAGTCTCAGGAAAGCGAAAATAATCTTGTCATAACGATGAAGAACGATGATGAAATTACCAAACTGTCAGGCAATTTGTTAATGAAAAATGGCAAGCAAGAACTCAAATTAGCAAGCGATTCACCGCACTACTTTCTCAAAGCTATGGAAGTAGTGGCTGGTTTTAATTTTGAGGGTCCAGAGAAAAGTATTGTTTTTACTGCCAATAACAAAGACAAAAAAGTGGACCTTCGTGTTAATATGCGATACGATGATAACAAGTCCATCACTACTGCGTATCTCACAACGTCTGAACCAGGCTACGAATCAATTGTAGCGCAAGGTTTGGTCGATGTTTCTCAGCCAATGAAGACAATCAAGTTCTCCATGCAGAATGGCAATGACAGATCTGAGGCGACAATCACTGCATCAAGTACCCGTCACCAAGGAGAACTAGCCTTTACCCTTAGAACTCCTTACAAAGATTATGAAGACATTTTCTTTTCTGCACATTACAACAGTGCAAGGGAACAGTCAGCTACTATTATTTATCACTGGAGCCAGGAAAAAGAAGTTAAAGTGGCACTCAGTGTAATGGATAAACCCTGGACAATGGATGCAAGACTCACTGTAACAACTCCCTTCAAAGATTATAAAAAAACAGACATCACTGCACGTTACAACTTTATGGGCGCCGAAAAAAATGTCGAGTTCAGCATTGAACGTAGTAACAAGAAACTAGCAGAGTTTGCCTTCAATCTACAGATGAAAGGTGACAGTGTACAATTAAGAGTAAAACTAGTTACTCCTATAAAACGATATGATCATTACGAACTGACGGCTGACTGCGATTTCTCGCAGCGAGAAATTAGTGCCAATGCAGCTTTTGTTGGAACGAATGATCTCTGGAAAGAAGCTCGTGCTTCTTATAGGGGCACTCTAGGAGTTAAAAATTCAGTACATTTGGTGTTGGAACCTGCTAAACAACAGAATGATCTTGTGGAATTCAAACTGGAAAACGACTTTACAAGTACAGATAAGAAAGCAAAATTGGATGGGACTATTTATGGTGAAGCCACGAAGTTTACCGGTGAGATCAACATTGAACAACAGAACATGAAAATTGTTTTTCAAAGTCCGTACTCTGGTTTTGAATCAATTACCCTCGTAGGAGATTTACCATCCAGCCAAAGCGGGAGAACTGGTAAACTGAATGGAAAATGGAACGACCAAGAAATGAACGCCGATTTTACCTGCAAAGACAATTATTGTTTGATTGATAACGACGTAAAATTCAGTTTAAACAGTCACCTGCGAAGTCTGGAGGAAGTAACTGCCAACTTGAAGTATAATTTTGTAGCATACAAAAAGTATGAGCTTCAACTGCAGGCAACGCAAAATGAAAACTGGCTTAAATTTACCCATAATACTCAATTCCAGCATGGCAAGGCAGCCATCGAGTTCAAGTTCACCAGCACAATTCCACAAGTACCCATTCTAGCAGCACGATACGGACTTGAATATGGTGATTACAAATCTTCATCTGTGTACTCTCTTCAGTACGATGAAGACAAGAAAGTTGAACTGTCTTCTGATATTAATTTTGAAAAAGACCTGACAATAACATACAAGATGACTACACCAATGCCAAAATACGAGTTGGTTGAACTCAATATTCAGTACACCACCAGAGGACAAAGAGTAGAAGGTTCCATTACAGGAACTAAAGACTCGGATAAAATTGAACTGAAAGGATATATCCAAGCAGAGCGTGAACACGGAGATATGAAGATAACGTTAACCACTCCATTTACTAAACCATCATCTATTATTGGCAATTACGACCTAAATAAACAAGGTCAGAATGCTTTCTTAAATTTGCAGTTTGGAGAAAAAAGGGTGGAAGTGAAAGGCACATTAGCTATTGATGACAGGAAGACCATGGCACAACTTACAATTGACACACCATTTCAAAACATGAAAACACTTCATCTTGATCTGGAGCTGTCTAAGAACCAGCCTCAAAAACATTTGGAAGTTACCTTGAAATTGCCCCAGGACAAAGAATTTAAATTTAACGGTGATTTTGAATTACGTGGTTTTAGCTATGTGAGTGGTAATTTTACGTTGCAAACGCAAATGAACAATGCAAGATTCCTGACGGTTAAGTCTTTATACACCAATGAAAAAGAAAAATTAGGTGGTCTTTTATCTGCGCGCTGGTCGAATGAGAACCATTTGAAGTTAACGGGATTCTTGAAGCCAAACAAAGTATTTTTCAGCTTTGACTCTCCTCAGGAAAGTGTGAAACTTTCAGGCACAGTCAGTAGTAAACAGGGCATGTTTTATGCTGATGGAAATCTAGAGAGGAGAGGAGAAAATATCATTAGTTTCAACACGGAAGTTAAGCACAGTTTTCCAAACATGTTTGATGGTTCTGCCAAGTTGTCTACTGCATGGAAACAATTTCCTGAACTGAGTATCGTTGGAAACTACCAGTTTGATGATGGATTTCAGTCTAAACTGGACATCGTCAGCCCGTTTGAATCCATAAGAACCATCCACGCAGAATGCATGTACAAGGGTATTCTGGATGATATGTCGCTAATATTTGAACTACCAAATAAACGCTTTGACGTTTCGTTGACTCAAAAGTCTTCTCGCCTACTTGTCAGTCTGGAAATGAAAGTGGAATCTACCTTTGTCTCCATCCCCAATGCCAACTTTAAATTTATAACTAAATTTTCAGACAGGAGTGGCCCCTACGTACCTACTTCTGTAGAGATCAGTTTGACTTTGCCAGAATCGACACATGAATTGTCATATCTCATTGATATTTCAACAAATCAATTCAATGGACAGCTTAAAATTAACTGTCCCTGGATGAGCAAGCAAATAATTTCTTTTCATATTTCTGGAACGTACGACAATTATCAAACCAATTTCAGTGGATCTCTTAACCTTCCAAGGGGCACTCACACTATTGAGGGTGACTTGCAGTACTACGACCAAACTATAAAAGGTACCCTTAAAATTAATGACAAAGTTAACATCAAATTGGATTGTGATACCCGCAAAAAAGAATTTAAGGCGACAGTTTCCGAAAATGGTAAGACTCATCATGTGTCTGGCAGATATCAAATTAGGCATGACGGATTAGAAGCAGATGTGACTGTGGATACGCCTTTGATGAATATAAAATCACTTTCGTTGAAATGCGACGTACGTCCAGACTCAATGCATGGCATGATCCATATTACGACGAAGTCTGCAAGTCATGGCATAGAGCTTTCAGCAAAATTGAGTGACACGGCAATATCATGGCATGCAGCAATGAAGACACCCCTTTACGATATCAATAACGCCTTGTTTGAAGGAAAACTTACCAGTAATGAACACAAGAAGCAAATAGAAACAACACTTAAAACAGCATCATATAGTCACAGCTTGTCTGGTACCATGAGTGCAGAAGGAAATGTAGTCA
>JAHWFP010227572.1:0-10842 GCA_023313725.1 Lithobius niger
CTCCATTCTGGGACTAACGAGGCGGGATCCGTGACAAGCTATGGGGCTGAGAGGGTAATTGGTGGGCCTTTGCCTCGTCTGATCAGCTCGACCTGCTCGTTGGGCTACTCGTTACCACCAATTATCCCAAGCTTCCGATGAAACCCGACCGGATTCGTTGCTTTTCATTAAGTCGACACGGGAATTACGGAACGCAACTGACAAGTTCACTTTAAAGCAAGCCTTTTCCCCCGCAACCCAATTTTTAAAATCTTGAGTCGCTCGGTAATGGTCGTATCGCGCTGCTTGACTTGACGTGAGCTGACGTCATGAATGGGTCGATCGCAAATTCGCCATTTTCTACCGCAACGGCCTGGTTGGTCTTGGAGCTGCTATACCTGTAAGACTCCGTTGCTACGTGTTAGCGGATAATTCCGTGTAGAAATGCTAGTGAGGAAGTCATTGGCGTACTTTTAACTCGAACTGGGTTTTAATTCCAAAACTAGGTGAATACTAGGGGTGTTTGATGCACCGTTAGCAACATTGGGACGGCTTGTTCTCTCGTGTATTTTTGCGCACATGCTTCGCTCACTCATTTAGCGCCTCCTCTTACCCGGAATTCATGCTCTTACATATGAATATTTCCACCGGAAATAAAGAAATAAAGCCGTTGTACAATAAAATGCAAACTTTGCCTGCCGGGTTTGTCTTTTTTTTAATGGGAGAGGCAGAAAGCAAATAGCATTTTCAATGTTAACCGTGTTTCACCAATGCTTCTATTTTAATCGTCCACAACGACAGAACCTACTTTAGCAAGCTACTAATGCCGCATTCAGCGTACTGTGTATTGGCCCAGCGTCACCCAGCACAACCCTGGCCCGTCCCCAGACTCCGTCGGTTCACGTATGCTGTTTTTAAAAATTGGATTCTGAGCAGAAAGTAAATAGAGTTTTCAATATTTAACGAGTTTCACTAACTTTTAATTTTAATCGTCCACAACGACAGAACCTTTAGCAAGCGGTTTAATGTTAAGTTGCATCCACCCAAAACCAAAACTGGTAAAAGAGATGCCGCCAAGTTTACAAAAAAAGGTTCGGCCTTTGACAGTAGTGATATCATTCAACCATGGAAAGGCCGCCAAGGTTAATCCTATTATCCAAGTTAATCGCACATACTAATAGTTCGAAAATTAAATGAAAACTAGAAGATTACTACTAGCGGTAGCAATCATCAAGTTTTCATTTAGGGTCCAAAGTATTATTCGCTGCGATTAACTTGGCTAGTAGGATTAACCTTGGCGGCCTTTACCTGGTTGAATGATATCACTACTTTCAAAGGCCGACCCGTTTTGGAAACTTGGCGGCATCTCTTTTACCAGTTTTGGTTTGGGGTGGATATGACAACTTTCATAGGCCTGTGAATACAAAAAATCACGCGGTCTATTCGTCACCTCTACCTTTTTTGTCTGGAGTTATTTTACGTCTATAAATTTTCTCATTCATAATTTTCGCATTTGCCATTGCCCAATTAGCCGTTACTTTAGCCAAATTGCCACGGTTTGGTTTGTTGTATGCCCATGTTTCACATGCTTTAGTTTGGTCAATTCCATTTTTTGTGCCCACTGACGGCTTACAAACGTTGATTTTCGTTCGCTTCGCTCACTCAATCAGCGGACCCCCCTTCAGTCGCCAGCGGTTTAATGTTAAGGTGCATATGACTGATATAATATTGTTTTATCTATTACAATTTTAAATTATTTTATTGGCAAGAATCATTGCGTTTACAATCATTGAATACCTTCATTATTAGAAGATGACCATTCCGAGGGCTTTGTCGGGCAGATGACCGGATGCGGATAAACGCTCGCTAAAACTGTTTGAACCCTTTTTTTTTTTTTTAGCCATTCCGCATTGTTTGTGCAGGCTGGTGTCAGGTAATTTGATTTGATTCATTGAGAGCATACATGGTCCTAGGCCGTCAACTTGTTTTTATTAAAGTAGATACAATAATGTTTGACCATAGCAACTTTTGAATTTATTACACGAAAATAGGAGACGACCCGCATGACGCCTGGTCTGAGAATATCTCCTCTTTTTATACCAAATGGTAACTAAGCAACCGCTTCTAATGGTTCCTCTACGTGCTTCTGGATGGATCCGCAGGAAGTAGTCGTTTGCATCATGCATGGAAAACATTTATTTATCCTGGCCCAAAAGACTGGACAACTCCTTCGTCATTCCAAATCTACTTTCAGGAGGACCACGAAAATACTCATAAATAAACCGTGGCTCGGGGAACGCGCAATGAAGCTACTGGAATGACTATTTAAGGTCATCTAACTGCTAACTTTTGAACTACATGTCGTAGAATAGCAGTGCAGGTGTGTGTGTGTGTGTGTGTGTGTGTGTACGAAGATGCACATAATTTTCACAAATTAAATTTTGTAAATTTTCAGTTTCCACGCTTCAAATGTAAATTTTTCCTCATTTTTTTTAACACGTCAAACCTCACCGTATTTTTTCCACGTTTTCCCTATTAGACTTAAAGGGGGATTGCCACCAAATGGCAGGGTGTAGCATCTTTAGCCATGTACCGCTATCTACTTCTGTCTAGCCCTTACTTTCAACAGGTGAAGGAACACACACATTTTTTTTCACACAACAGACAAGCCACGTGCCTTCTTAATTATTAAGTGTAAAGTTGATGCGCTCACGTGCACCAGGAAACAAGCGGTAAAGTTAAGCATAACGACATCACGGGCACTTTTTTCTCATCCAATTTGAAACTTGCATTTTGAGCCGCTAGATGGACGCCATCGAGTGACAGTGATATCGTTAACCTCGACCGCTTACTTCCAGGTGCACGTGGAAGCACCAACTTTACACTCAATAATTAAGGAGACACGCGGCTAGTTTGTTGTGCAAAAAGAAATTTGTGTGTGGGGATACGTGAAGGACCTTGTTTCCAAAACCAAAGTGAATGACATTGATGAATTGCGTGAGAGAATTACCAAGGCTATTGCCACCGTCACTCCCGCCATGTTGCAAAACACATAGCATGAGATTGAGTACCGTTTGGACATATTGCGTGAAACTAACGGTTGAAGTGTACTGAGGGCAAAACTAATCATTGGCCATGAAACTATTTGAGTGTGTCTTTTTAACAAAACAAACCGCACTCCAATATCATTTCTAGTTTGTTTTTAATAAAGTTTTGTAATGTGGTCCTTATTTTGTGCTCACCCTGTACAATTTAAGGGGTGGTGTTATTGCTGGGCATTCTTTGACTGAATAGTAACCTGTCGTTTGTCTACAGTCAGCGCAATGTTGAAAAAATAACTGCCTGTTAGCAATAGATCGCCACGTTTAATACCCAAGTAAAGAAAAAAAAAGTAAATTTTTCGTAATTAGATGCACGCGAAATTTTTTTTTTTATTTATTTATTTATGTAACAATAAAAAGGAGTGATGTGGCCCGTAATTATTGATGCGGGCGCTTATGAGAAACAATGTTATTTTTTTTCGCGGCCTTAAGACACGAGCATAAAGTTACCTAGGAATTGTCTCTCTCTCTCTCTCTCCTTACTGAGATAACCTTAGCACTTAAAAAGGAAGTTAATTCGGCTATTTCGTTTGTTTTTTTGTTGTTTTTTACCAATGAATTGAGATGTAAAAAATATTTCTTGTCCCGTAAAACCTTTAGTAAATAATGGTACGACAGACAAATCTTATCACCCACAACTCACATCTTTTAGTGCCTTTTACAAAATGTCTTTGCCTTATGTGTTCGGAGTTTTATCACGACATTTGAAAGCGAAAAGTAAGTCCTCCACGGTCGAGTTGTTTACGATGTTCGTGGGCATTTGTGTCACGTTCCTCCGATGCCTAAGAGGCCAAACTTCCCGAAGAGAAACCGAACAAACACTGATTATCGTACAGCTTCACTCATTTAGGATGAATTTTTCACTAATTTAGGGAGGGGTGGGGGGGGGGGTCATAGATTTTTGGATCCTCTCGAGGGCGCATACAATTTTTAGGCCCGTCAAGCGACGGGGGAGATGGGGGTCATAAAAAAAAAACACTGACCGAACTGGAGGAAAAAGTCATTTTTGCCCTCATATCGGTTTCAGCCGTTAAAATTTCTGTAAACGCCTCAGCTTCTGGGATGTAAGCTCCTGAAACACGTCGATGATGTGAGTGTTTACACGGCTCTGAAGTATCAGTTCTACCCTGTGTCGTTTTTTTCACTAAACTTTCTACCTTGACTCCTGGTGCATTTATCGTTCAGGTACTGACTATGTTAGGGGTGTACGGATACAAGCAAACAGTGCGTTCATCATACCTATTGTATGAAACTCGACACATGTAAGGAACTTCGCGTTTTATAGACCATTTTTTTAGCTCAACCTTTTCCTTGCAACTAGTGGTGACTTGTCGTTGCGCGGGCAACAGGAAATCATCTGCAGACAGTCTCAACAGCAGGCATACGAAAATCACATTGTTTTTTATTATTGAGTGGGGAGTCAACATTTTTTCAGGGTTTTCAAGGAAGGGGGAGAGGTCGTTAAAAATTTGGTGGTCATATTTTCATTTCGTTTTCCCCCGCTTCCCCGTCCATAAATAATGATCGGCCGATTCAATGACATTGTCAGTAGGTTTCTGATTCCCACCGCCACAGTACAAAAACACCGCCTTCGTCGTTCAGGAAGCTTCTCTGCAAAGCTTTGCTGCTACCGGTTCAGCCCACCGTTCTCGTAGCAGCCAAGCGGCCGCCACAACCGTATACGGTAAGTGAGACGGTGAGGGGGAACTTAAAAGGACCATGGAGCTTAAAGGTACATGCACCCCTGTCTGTTTTCCTGTAGGACTCAGTTTTGCGACATTAGTTCACACTTATGTAAATGTTGCCAACACAGTCATTTTGTGGTTTTTTTTATTTCGTGCGAGAAATGATTTTGCGACATTAACTCTAACAAGTGTAAATATTGCGAACGATAGTCTCAACGGGTCGCACGACACACCAGAAGAGTTTATGTACCTTTAAGGGAGTAGTGTGATAGTATATAAGTCCATGAAAGGACATACCTTCTCGCTATATTCGAGCAGGGCTATCTACAGTGGCCATGATTCGAGCATCCAGTGAGAAATACTCATGCGACCTTTATAGGTTAGAATGAATGTATAGCAAAGCCACTTCTCACGATGGAAAAAAAAATAGGAAAAAATAATACTTTTGCAACATTCACACGCATCGGAAGTAAATTTGCAAAACTGTACCATGCAGGAAAGCCAACCGGGATGGACGTACCTTTAATTTAAAACCGGTAACCACGAGCTTGTGAGAGTGTATGGCTATACCCGAACTACGTCTGCAATCACAACTAAATAGTCAGGAATGGCGCCAAGCCATGCCGATGCTTATCAAGGACGTAATCGTTAAAGGTGGCCTGGTGGGGCGAAATAAATTAATACACGTGATGAATTGTCTAGCGAATAATAATAATAAAAATAAAAAAAGGTTTTTATCGTGTTTTAGCACAAGTAGCTTATCCGGTTTTGGTTTCCGGTGGTTACCAATTCTGTCTCACGTGCTGGACGGCTCCGCGTTCAATTCCGACCTTATCCCGTCCCAATTAATTCGGGAAGATTAGTAAAATACGCTCGTACTTACGCTGATTGTTTGTGGCGTGTTAAGAGAACCTATAGGAATTTCCTAGCAAAATCGTCCTTTTGCATCCCTATACTCGCAGGCACGCTGACATAAACCCATAACCGCCTGAAAAAACTTTCAGACCCTTTTTATAAAGTCTGGTACTTGGGTCGGTTCTCGGATTCGAACCGGCATTCTCTTGGTTTGGAGCCGACGACGCTGACCACTGGGCTGTGACTGCCCGCTTTGCTCGGGGCCGCTGGGACTTAGTTTTTCGCTGTTGTACGTTGAAGGCGTACATTCGTATCTAGGCGGCTAAAGGTTAAAAATGTATCACACACTGCTGCGCTGAATTCACGCAGAGTACTGCTTTAAAGAATTACTTTGTAGCGTTCAAAAATCGAGTTGTTGACATAATTATTGTAAATACCTGTGCAAAATTTTACCTCACGCCACCTTAGCCTATATTACCCGAATTTGGCATTCGCAGGGTATTACTGAAATGTAAAACCTGCGTTACAAATTAGCTTAAATTGACAGTCTGATGCCGTCTACTACGTAACACAACGTAATTTAAACAGCAATATGTCACAGCTGACTATGGCTTTACTGTATTAAACACCGTTTATTAAATCAAAAGTTTGTGTGTCGCCGACAAGCAGATGAATTATATATACTATTAATTGTTATTGTTACTGTTATTGTTGAATTTACATGTACGTGACTACATCTAGACACACGCTAGTGTGTCGCCCCAATGAGTTAGGCAACAAACATTACAACAAACATCACATCAATTCAATTGTCGAGGTTGTAAACCATTGTAGCGCGACGCCATAGCGTCAGTGTCTTATAAATTTGAAGCATAGTTGGGCACATTTCACGTACGTTATTGTTATCATAAACCGACGCTCAAATGTTGCAAGCATCGTACGCCGTGTCACGAGGCACGAGGAGAAGATTTGCGTCTGCGTCGTTGCCATGGTTACTAATATGCATAGACAATTTGAATTTGTACTATGTGGGGTCGTACGTGACTGAATTATGGAAGTGTAGGCAACCTTTTATCTCTGAGGATAACCACGCCATCGTGGTCGAAATACAATAAAACCTTTATCTTTTCATCTTTTTTGTTGAGCTCACAGCTTTTTTTTTATGCGATATCTCGAACTTGCACACGTCATCTTTTTATTTACCTTTCTGATGTTCCGAATAGCACAATTTTCTAGCTAAAAAAATCAGCGAAAGAAAAAAAATCAGGAAATAAAAATGTCCTCTGGTTTTTATTGTTTTGGCTTGAAAACGGTGTTCTTACGAAACTCGAAACGTCATCTTTTAATGCGTTTATAGCCAACTGTAGCATTTTCAGCTTTTATGAAACTTATTATATATTTGTATGCTTTTTTTTTTTAATTCTGGTAAACGAAACAATTGTCGTTCCGACTATTATCAAAGCATTCGTCGTCTGATTGGTGACCTCCCCATCAGATCGAAAACTCATCAGACCAAACATCTCACACCAAATCGAAAATGTGCTCTGCCCATCAGATAGAAATTTTTCCGATCAGATCGAATTTGTTCCCCCCATCAGATAGAATTTTTTTTTGTGCTCACGGAAAAAAAAAAAAAAAAAAGACGTTGCTAACCAGTATAGCATAACCAGTCTGTAGAGGCTCATCACAAAATGCGAGTAGTAGTTTAGTTTTGTTGTTGTTGCTTTTTTGTTTTTCTGTTCGGCACTGCTCTTAGTGACAGTGGTACAATGAGCACAGTTGATAAGCGGCTTGAATTGGTTGCGAGTTGCACTGCCAGCATTTCAGTAATTTTAATGCGTTAGCATTGTTTTATAAGTTACTTACAATTTGCGACGATGCATGTGAGTTAGTATTTAGATAGTACTTTATACATTACAAAAATGAAGAAAAACATTGATACTCTCCCACATCAATTTTATCAGCATCAAAAGCTAGCATGCATGGCAAGTTTCAATTCTCTCACATAAAATGTGGCTCATTACGCATATTTTTACTACAGTCTTTTCGGTGACACAGAATTATTTTATTATGTGAAGGCAAACCAAGCAGCGCTACATAGAAATACAAGGTCCAAATCTTGTTTCGAGAAAAATACACCAGGGCAAGAATTAATCTAGAAACGCTGGTCATCCATACACATACACCACCTGTACATA
Source organism: Lithobius niger (assembly GCA_023313725.1). Taxonomy (NCBI): domain Eukaryota; kingdom Metazoa; phylum Arthropoda; class Chilopoda; order Lithobiomorpha; family Lithobiidae; genus Lithobius; species Lithobius niger. Next base: position 7,819 of record JAHWFP010227572.1, read on the forward strand.
ATGCCAGATAACAAATTTTTAAAAGAATATTTTCCTGTAATTAAATCACTTAAACTCGACTCTTTTGCCAGGCATATTGTAAAACCAACATAACGAATGCATCACACCTTTGAAACACGTGACCCTGATTTGCATCCTTGCCCTTCGACGTGGCATCCCAACGGAGCAGGTGGGTCGTTGCTTTTCGGCTGCTATTTCTGCATCTTTTGAGGGGAGAAATTGGTGGTTTTTATCCATTTTAATGTCTGCTTTATGCTTTTAATATAGGGTTGACTTAGTGGCTTTTGCCATGCTTTAATTTTATTGCTAACGTGAAGACGAAAATTGATAATTTTCGAAACGTTGTTTGTATTTTTATGTAGCACTGCTTGGTTTGCCTTCACACAATCTATTACCGTGCTTTTTACTCCATTGCAGAATTATTTTAGTATTAAATAAATGTAGAGTTTAGAAAAAGACTAATAACGTAAAATTATGGCTTGAAAAGGATGTTAATCTAATTGTTTACTGTTCTTTTCTCAAAACAATTGTTTGAGTTTGGTCATATATTTTACTTTGTATGTGAAAACCCCATCGGATAGGAAAAAATTCCCGTTATATCGGAAAAAAATGCCATGAAACAGATATACGTTTCCTGTCAAATCGAAAAGTTTTTATCAGCTGGCCGTACGATAATTTCTATCTATTCTATGCTGGGTTTTTCATCTATCTGTTGGGTTATTTTAAGAATGGTATTTTAATTTATGAAGATTTAAGATTTAAGGTTTGGTTTCTTGTGCAATCCTTAACGTTGCGTTTTGCTTGGCGGAGTTTTTATCGTTTAAAGAAAGTGTTGTGTCTGAACATGTCTGTTGTTGACAGTAATGGGCTACTGTCTACGCGAAGATCTATTGCTCTCTCATACTTCTCGTACGGAAGCAGGTACGGACTGGCCACGGTGGCAATGGCACGTGGGCCCTATACCGTCGATTCGTAAGGAGGCCTATTGAGCTTTATTGTAGTGTCCTGGTTGGTCTTAATATCTGGTCCCTTCCCTGTTCGTTTCTTAGCTGTATTTAAATTAAATCACAGTTTCGCACAAATATAATCCCCCCCCCCCCTCGTTTGTTGACGTTTAACATCATGGCACTTTGGGACGTACAGGGCTGCCAGTCCGACACTGTGCGAAAGTTTCAGTCTGCAATTTCTGCCAACACATGGTTTCCTATAATTTTTTTAATTAAGAAACGTTGTAACTCGGCTATCAAAATAAGCTATTTTCTAAAACAATTACGTATTATTATTTTGCCATCCATTCTGCCACTCTTGAGGCCAAACAATTTTTATAAAATCATCCAGTGCCGGAGCAAGAGGGGGGCGAAAGGAAAAGGGCGCCGAAAATGCTGCTTCACCCTCCAATAAAAAAAAAAAAAATTGAAACACAAGTTGAACTTTAATAAATGGTTTTTGGCGAAGCCTAGAAATACAATTGGCCTTGAAAAATTAATTTATTAATTGCAGCAGTAGTTTATGGTAAAGGTACCCTCTGACTGGAGCAAGAAAACTAACAAGTGTTTCTTGCCAATTTCATGTTCGAGATGTTGGGCCCGCGGTAATTGGGAGATGTTGACAATAATAATGTTAAAGTATAACTAAAAAAAAAAAGCGGGAGCCGCCACAAATTGTGGCAGCTCCCACCCTTTTTTAATGTTTTAACATTTTTATTGTGAACTATCTCTGTGGCACCGTGACGATGATGGGTTCATTTTTGGCTAGATTTGGGAAAAGGCATTGACGGAGAGGGAATGGGAGGTTTCAATCTGCTGTATATAATAGCGATAAAGCGGGAACTCAATGAGCTGCTGGCCCCGGGCGCTCAAACGCCTTGCTCCGGTACTGATATCATCCCTTTATCTTTATAATATCTTCCCTTAATCTTGACGGGAAGACTTAACAGTTTCGCTCACCAACCCCGGTGAATATTTCGGAACCTCCACAACTAAAAATCATCGCTTAACAAATGGCGAAGAAACAGGCGGTTGCCGATTTATACTCGTTAAGCCGGCGAATTGGAAGAAAATTTGTTTTTCAAGTGGATAAATCTCGGCAACCGTATACTATAAGCGAACGATTTATGATTTAGAGCGTTGCATCCACAATTAGGGCTGCGCGGTCAATATTTCAGCTGTGTGCTGGTTTTTTTTTTAATGATGATTTATGATTGAGTTACGAATTTTAATTTATGATGATTTTTTTAATGATTCATTACAAGAATGTTAAAAATGTAAAAAAAAAAACCAGTAAAGTGGCGCTACAAATCATAATTTTTTACAACATTTGGCGAGTAGAAAAAAGAAAATGGCGAGTGAATAATAAATCGTAATGGCCAAATGGTGAGTGTGTGGTGTATTGACATTCGTGAAGGTTGCTCAGCATAAAGGCGACTTAGCTTATTATCTCAGTACATGCATAGCGGAACAGTTATGACCTATAGACTATTATATCCTCTGTGCCAGTGCCGTAGTTTAAGCCCCCCCCTTCCCCCATTCCTCGGCAGGAGTTAATATATGAAGGAAATGCACCAAGCAGATGGGTAACGCAAGTGAGAGTACGAAATTCCACAAGGAAATGGATTATTGAAACGAAATACTGTATAGCCTACGGCGTTATTAAATACGACATGTTTCAGTGAATAATGAATTATGAAAAACCTATGAGAATAATCATAATTCTTTATAGTGTAGGCTACATGGAGTGATTTAGCAGTTTCTAATTGTGTTACGTTAATGCTTCCGAGATTATGGAACTATAGACGTATTTAACGTATGCTATACTAACTTATCCTTATCGTTTTTTTTAATAAAAAAAACTACGATAAAAAAAATTCTTCAAAAAAAAATGCTAGCAGTCACGAACGGCACTAAAATCCTTTCAGCTTCTCGGGCTCCATGCCAGACCCACTGGGGGAGCTTCTAGCGCTCCGCAAGACTCCCTGGGATGGATTATACATGAATGCCCACCAGTCAAAATTTCTTAAGAAAATAA
>JAHWFP010227575.1:0-13814 GCA_023313725.1 Lithobius niger
GCAAGGAAAACAGGCCATCAAGAAGCGGCTTCTGTTTACTGAAGCACTAGTTCACCAAGTTTGCCAAGTGCGTTTCAGTCAGCACGTTAAAGAAGTATAGAGTAATTAATCCAGCCAAGCCGTTTCTTAGTCCACACGCAAACAGAAAATACACAAGAGTGCTAGCCTACGTTATTACAGAAAGAAAAAGCCCAACAGTTTAAATTTGGAAACTGTTGGCAATTCGGTTCGAGCATGTTTGGAAGAAGACAGAAACAGCACTATGGAACTAGGAAAAAAAGACACTAAAACAATTAGGAATACGCGAAGAATGCAAAAACATTATTTGGTCGATTCTCTCGAAAGGCTACACAAGAAATTCTTAGACACTTACTTCTCCTTTCAAGATATCCTTTCTTACTATCTGCAAAATACTTACTCCAGTATACATGCGAAATTCGCTTAATTTGGCTTTTCCCATGCTCAAAACAATCAAATTTCTTAAATTTATTGAATTCAACGCCAGTTGCCCGCATTTCCCGCTAGGCACGCTGCCAGCATCACTGCTGCAGCCGCCTGGCTCCTGGGGAAATTCCCCACTCGCTTTTGAGCATGTGTGGAGAAAAGACGTGCGTGTTCCCTGCTCTACAATAGCCGCCAACGGCCAGGATGAACGGTAGTACGGTTTGGTTTTATGAGTGAAGTTGTGTTTAGTGTAACTTCCATGAAGTTGCATGCGAACGTTCGGAATTATTTCAACCAGATGAAATGGGAGGTTAGCATTGCGTTCGAGGATTCGGTGATTACTGCTTCTACCTCATATTAATGATCTTTTTGGCCAGGTGACGTGTCTCGTCGTTTGGGCAGCGAACTGGACAATGCATTTGGCGGGCTGGGCGATGGGCCTATTGTTAATTAGCCAACTTTGTGGTTACCTTTATTTTTGTTTTTTAATGATAAAGCTTACCCTAAATCACCCAATTAATGGCAAGTTTCCGTCGCCTGTTGGCACATTGTTAACATTTCCTGAGACAAGCACCTATTATTTAAAGAGAGACTAGAGAAGGGAATGGAATGGGGCAAACTTCGCCCTATGAGACTGATGAAGCCTACAATTTTACAATTCTTGATATTAAGTTGCTGTTAAGTTTTGTCACATACCTGGACAATAGGCAGACCATTTATGATTGCAAGACCCCAAACGTTAATCACCAAGGCCGGTGCTAAACTTGATCTCTAGGATCGAAGTGTACACTACACATTCAGTACAATTGCACATAACATCAAAATGCAAAAATGAATAATTGTCTCTGCAATCTTGTGTCTGCAGATTGGAGGTTGGGCAATTCTATCAAGTTCGTGGAATAGAAGCTATCACATAAGATCGTGGAATTGTACTTGCCCTGGGTATAGAAGATGACCTGCAAATATACAAGAGACAATCGGAGATAATGTTGGTTAGTTTTTGGAAAATTACTCCAAACTTACAAACGCCAGAATATTATATTAGGCTACGTATCAAAAGCCAGATCCAAGTAAGAACCTAGGCTAAATGTCTTTACAAAAAAACTTGCTGAAAATGAAGCCACCATCACAGGAACGCTGAAAAAAAAATACTTAAGTAAAGACGAGGTTCAACATTTTCATTATGAAAATTCTTAGCTACATTTACTACATTTTTTTCCCAGTGAGTTTACTATTTTTTATTCAACTTTTTTTCTTGCTTTCTAGATCATTAAATCTTTGTTAGCGTTGGCTTAAAATAAAGGCAGGAATTTGTTTATAAATGGGCAAATAACCTGTGATGATCTACCTTCTTCCCGTATAATTTCTTACTATTTCCTGGACGAACCTTTGTGCGATTTTCGTCAGCACCGCAGTAGCTCACACTATACAAGTAAAACTGCTTAAACTAATGGAAGCTCTCCCGACTAAGTTTATTCACTATAGTATGGCAGCAATGTGAACTAATAAGGTCCCTGTTGCAAGGTAAATAAAGGGAAGTTACCAGTGGTATCATTTGATCGGTGTCATTTGATGTCATCCAATATGAGACCATTACAATATAAACAAATATCCGTACCTTGGCCACTATAATATCAAAAGATAAAAGAAATGTCCGTAACATGTATTGCGAAAAATTAATAGTTGGGCCGCATTTTTATTTAACCGGGTACGAACTCACGGTTCATGCAAATAGCGCAGTAAATGGTCATTTAAAATCTCGGCACACAGATGCCACATAATTTGCTCAGTCAGTATTTGAACAATAGTTTGTAATACAAATGAGTGCAATAGTCACATCTGAAAATTGCTAATCAGTTTCATTGCCTGCTTCGCTGCCTTTGTTAAGTACAGTATATACACTCATGATATAATGCACCTCTGAATAAAGAATTTTTCCCTATAACTAACAATTTGTAAATACCGTAAATCCTCTATTTGTGGTTGGGTCCTCAATTGCAGCCGGTCTCTAATTGTAGCCAGGTGTTCTCCCATTCTTGAATTAGTAGCAGCCGTCTCTAATTGTAGCCAGGTGTTTCCCATTCTTGAATTAGTAGTAGCCGATCTCTAATTGTAGCCAGGTGTTTTCCCACTCCTGAATTAGCAGTAGCCAGTCTCTAATTGTAGCCGGGTGTTTTATCAATCATGAATTAGTAGTAGCCGGTGTCTAGTTGTGGCTGGGTCAAAATGGCTTAATTTTGAAAAATATTCTATAAAAGAGCATGTCCGTCACATGTTTTAAATTAATTAGACAAGATGACGAAGAAACAAAAAAGAAAGATTCTTCTCTTCTTACACGGCCGTAGCCAGACCACCGCCACACATAGCACGTGTGGTGGGTAAAATTCTATCATGATGGATATTATTGTAACGTTAAAGTTATTTATAATTTACATCTTGGGGGTCTTTAATGCCTTACGGCCTTACGAACTAATTGTTGTATGTTTGTTGATGTAATGATTGTTTGAATTAAGTATTGTTGTATGTTAAGACTGGGGTGGTTGTTAATTTGTACATAGAGCGCGTGGCGTTTCGGCCGAGGCTCTACGTTAATAAATTCAATTTGTTTGGGCCGAAAATCCATTAGGGTTACCGCTTCCAAATTAATCTAATCTGATCTGTGACCTATCAACTTTACAATAGTCTTTGGTTCTTCCTTTAAACTGTTTCCTGTCTTAATAGGCGTAGAGGTGGTAGCAGTTTAGGAAAGTTAGGTATAGCAGCACCTCATATAAGATTGTTGTGCCGACTCAGGTTAAAGATAGCAACCCTTTCCATAGGTGGTAATGGTGTCTGCGGTATTAGCAGTATCTTACCCACTTAAACATTCAACATATCCAGTAGAGACATGAGATCGACGACTTTTCTGGGAAGTGGCCAGTAAAGTGGGAACGGCTGGCAACTGCAAAGTTACTGAATTCTAGTAGGTTTATTTTTAGATTCTTTTCTACGAGAAAATAAAGTGATTTTTTTTGTTCAAGAAATCCCTGCCCCCTCCCCATTGTTTTTTTCCCTTCAAGTATGAGTTCCAACTTTTTTGGCATCCTGGGTCGTGGCTGTACAAGGTTAAATCTTGGCTACGGCTCTATCTTCTTGGATAACTCACAAAAATCCACTGACTTTGATTCAGTGGAACTCAGTACTTTCCACCAACACCACATCAAAATCACAACCACTAGACCAGAGAATTATCCAGAAAGCTAAAGTGAAATACTGTGGCCATTTTGTGAAAAGATTAGTTTTAGACCTAGCTTAAAAGAGAGAAACGAAAGTTGACATTGGAACGGCAGTTCAGTGGGTTACTCGTGCATGGGATGATGTAAGGCCAGCTGTATTGAAAATTGTTGCCGCATGGCAGGTTTTGTGAAATACCAAGTTGCCGAAGTTGACGTTGCTGGTAAAATTATTGAATAAGACAATGATGATGGCTAATGCTCAACAGATTTTGACAAAAAAGTCACCCGAAGGACTACCAAACTTGTTTGAGTTGCCTGTGAGACAGTCATTAGCAGATAAAGAAATCGTTGACAAAGTGCAGCGAATTCACGACCCCCGACCCACTTGCCGTACTAAATTCGTCAGACGACGCAGATAATAATGAACCAAAACGAGAACCAAAAATCAAAACGACAGCAGAGGCAGTGCATACTCTTACGGACTTACATACATTTCTGCAGGTAAGTTAAGAATATCCAGATGTGGCAGCTGTTTTGTGCAGTAGAGAAGCTAGTGACTAAATTAGCAATAAACAAAAAATGGAGTTATTATAATAATAATAATAAGTTCGTTGCAAACGCAACCGGAATGGCAAGGACCTGGTGGTCACTGACTGCCATCTGAAGTTAAAACAAAAAGTTAAAATTACAGAAGTTTAGGACTTCAAGAGTTTAAAACGAAGACAATGGCCTCGCTACAGAGGAAGGGTAGATGGTATTGGGTTGGGGTCACGAATGCCTTACCACCAAGGTTAGACCTACCAGGGACACAATGGTCCCCGATGGCATCGCCAAACGTGAGGGACAAGTGAGGGGAAAAGCTGTTTCATTGTCAATGTTTCTTAAAAATAAAAATAAAAATAAAATGCATCGCAGTTTAAAGCCTGGCCTAAACCAATTGTCAAACATTAACAAGATAAAAAAATATATAATAAAAAAAGTTTAAAAACCAAGTTGAAGGTGAAATGAAAACAGACATGGCAAAGGATACTCCTTACGCCAGTCCACGAATTAAAAAAAAATAATGGTTTAATTTAAAACAATAAAATGGCTGGTGGCAGCTAAAGAGTACAGTGTTCAGGCCTCTTTAGGAACGAAGTCAAGTCAGAAAGACCCAAATTACGCTTGAAGGCTGCAACAGATGGTGAAGAGATAGTTTGCTCAGTCGGGGAATTCCAAGCTTTAACAACCCTGACAGAGAAAAAGTTTTTTCGGCAATCTAGCCTAGATCTAGGGACTACCAATTTAGAGCTATGTCCCCGGGTACAGGTTACAGTACTTAAGTCGAAAAAAGGCAAGTCGACCGACAGAAAACCATTCAGAATTTTGAAGGTAAGTATGAGGTCAGCCTTAAGACGTCGTAGCTCCAATGATTCTAAATTAAGTTTATTTAGACGGGCATTGTACGGCAAGTGTCGCATGCCAGTCAGAGATCTTGTGAAGCGGCGCTGAGTGGATTCGATATGATCGATATCTTGCATGAGATAAGGGCACCAGACAGGAGTAGCATATTCCAGTAAGGGGCAAACAAAGACCTTATATGCCCACAGCTTAGTGTTTACACAACCCGAAGTAAATGCTTGCTGAACAACAGCAAGACGTCGATTAGCGTTTGACACGATGTGACCGCAGTAGGTGGTGCATTTAAGACTGGCATCAAACCAAATTCCAAGTCCTTAACAGAGAAAATTCCTGGCAGTGGGACCCCGTCCAACACATAAATGCACACTGGATTGACATTCCCGATATGGAAACTTTTACATTTTGCGGTAGAGATTGGTAATTACCAGTCAATGGACCAACTAAAAACATGACCGATCCCTGCCTGAATACATTCATTATCATGTGAATCAGTGATCACACTGTGAAGCTTGAGATCATCTGCAAATTTTAGCTGTTCCGTGTTACGAATATTACAAGATAGATCATTTAGAAAAACGACGAAAAGAAATGGACCGAGCACAGAACCCTGCGTGACCCCACTAACAATATCCAAACTTGAAGAGTAAGAAGTACAGAGGATAACACGTTGTGTGCGACCAGTAACAAAGGCACCAATCCAGGCAAGAAGTTTTCCATCAAAACCCAACATTTTAAGTTTAAAAAGAAGTTTGCTACGAACTACAGATTCAAAAGCTTTTCGAAAATCAAAAAGAATTTCATCAGTAGGCAATCCTATATCTGTAGCTTCAGTCCACCTGTCCAAAGCCAACAGAAGTTGGTGAGTTGAGGATCGCCCTGGCATAAAACCAAACTGGTCATCACCAATTAGATTATGAGTGTTGGTGTATTTGAGCATCTGAACGCGAATGATTTTTTCCATGACTTTGCATGGGGAGCACGTAAGGGCGATTGGTCTGTAATTCTGTGAATCAGCAGCATTCCCTTCTTTAAAAATTGGAACCACATTTGCTGTGGACCAAACACTGGGGATTTTTCCCGAGTCAAAGGATAATGCAAAAATGAAGGCCAAGGGCGTACAAATTTGGTAACGAATTTCTTTGTAAAAATAAGCAGAGAAACCCTCTGGTCCCACAGAGTAACTCTGCTTGAGCTCAGTAAGAGCTGAAAGCACAATTGATGGGGTGAAATGTACAGTAGTTCAAAGTTCTCTGCCAAGTTCAAAATCCAAATTTGTTGAAGGAATGATGTTATTATCAACAATGCTATTGGCTGCAAAAGTAGTATTAAACAAATTTGCTTTGGCCACAGGATCTGTAATTATATATATATTTTTTCCTACTCTGAACAATACTCAATATTAAAGTAAACTGCATGCATGAAACTCCAAAATGTAGGCCTACTAAAGGTACACTTTTTTTGGTACTGTAGCACCAAACAGCAATAAACTACTGTAGTTAACATAAGTTTTTTTTCCTACTTTGAATACTCAGAATTAAAGTAAATTGCATGCATGAAACTGCAACATTTAGGCTAGGCCTAGCCTAGTTAAGGTGCTTTATTTTTTTTATGGTATAGTATCACCAAACAGTACTAAACTATTGTAGCTGACATAAGTTTTTTTTTCCTACCTTGAATAGTCAGAAATTAAATTGCATTCATGAACCTGCAACATGCATTTTTGGGCACAGTATCACCAAACAGTTCTAAACTACTGCAGCTGACATTTAACATTGCTTTGAAAACAACAATGCGACGTTTGGTTTTGGGTATTTTTTTTTGACTCTACATATCAGGAATTGTTCACACTGATTCACTGAAAGTTCGCTGTATGGCGAGCACTCTCTATATAAAGAACCATTTTTTTTGGTGCACTAAGTGGTTTGTTATAAAGATAGTGTACTATACTCTGGTAGATATACATATAAACTGTCACAAAGACATTCGCCATGATTGCACATGCACATTTCTGAACCAGGCAGATTGTGTGTTAAAACATTTTCACGGTGGTGAACGTCGGTTCTTCATAAACGAACATAAAATTCAGTCAATTACACGATGGACTGTGGAGAAAATGGTTCTTCACACATAACAGAGAGAATATTCCATCCATGGCCAACAAGATATTGAATGATTGATGGCTTTTCCCTTGTATGATCATTAGGTGATCATGCAAGGGCTTGAAAGTTAAGATCTTTTAGTGTAGGTATAAGGGAACCCCCAGTGGAATGCAACTTTTGGCCATTAACGTCCTCCATCAGAATTCTGCACATGATGTTATTTTGTTATGTACCTCATGACCTCAAGAATGCTTCAAGCTTATTTAGGGCAAAAAATTCTTCACTTGCAGAAATAAATGCTTTCCAATAGGGCAACTTCCCTTTTTCAAACAAACTTCCAGTATTCACATCCTGACAAAGTGTGAAACCCCAGCGGTGCTTTGAATGCTCCCTGGGATTGTAATATTGTGTGAACTGCTATTGATTAACCTGATATTGGAGAAAAGAATGTGTTTTCTGGAAGTCTTGGAGAGCGTCTCACTAACAGGACTAAAACTTCTGTGTCCTGATTCCAGTTGTTTAGCTGTTCCTCTGTCTTTGGCACTGATGGCATGTAGTGTCATTTTAGTGGACACTTCTTCATGGGTGCTCTTCAAGCAGTCCATGAAACACTGCATCAGGGCTGCTAGAAGACTTTGTGAAATAGTTCTGTCAGTACCATCCAGTTGGCAAGTATGACTCATGGTGTACTTGTCAATTGACAGGAAGACGTAGTTTTTGCAACACATGGGTAGAACAGTATTTCCTACCGCTTTAGTTTTTGGGTCCTTCCAGACTCCAAATCCGGATATTGTAGAAGCTGCAACCTGGAGCAACGTTTTGCTAAAAAAGAAGACAACTGGGACTCCAGACTTCACTCTCTTCTGTTAATTCCCCAAGAGCACGTCGCTTTATTTTTGCTTTTTTAACTTGTAATTTTTCCAAGCCTAATTGCAATCTGTTATTGTTATTAGATGAAACCTACTTCTTTTTTATTTCGGGTCTATCTTCACTGCATCGATTCGCAAATGGGCCAGCCTCTGACAATGTGGTAAAAAGTGTGTCGAAAACTGGAGAACAACAAGGCCTGGATTTTTCGACAACTCTTGGAGGATTCATCTTACCATAATGCAAGTATGTTTAAAAATGGAAGAGGTTTCTGCTGAACCTTATGAACAGCACGTTAATTATATTTTGTGAAGATTCTGCTACCAATTTTAAGGGAATGCTCAAAATGCTTACATTCCAGAGTATGCATCTTGACGTTTTTAGAATAACAGAAGTGTTAAAGTGGCAGATAATTCGCATAATCTCTAGACCAATATTCAGCATTTACAACCCTTAAATGGTAAAAAAAATTTAGCATATGGGCTAAAAGGGTTGAACCATTATTACATCACCGAAGTGCATACCAAAACCAACAGATGTTAAACTGTTAGAATTAAGGGACATCCCAAATGAAAAGACAGTGGGTTTAATAATGTCATCTTTTGATACCAATTTGATTGAAACGCCTCAGACTTTGGGTAAGGCTAGTGCAAATTGGGATAACTTAAAAGTCAATATATGGTCTGTCAAATGTACTAACTAGTAAGAGTCAGCTTAGTCAGCCATAGTCAGGCAGAATTACACTAAGTCGGATGCACTACGAGCTACAGCCAAGAAGGTTTGCTTTTAAATCACTGTGCTGTGTGTGGCCAGCAGCAACCACTTCCGGGTCGCTTCGCGTTGCTTGTAGTGGTCGTGGAGCTGTCAACTTTACGTAATGGTAGATAATCCTTTTCACGTCGGTAATAAAACTGGAGTAGATCGGGTGAAAGAGTACAAAGGTCACCTTACTATAGTGATAGACTGCTTTTTCGCCAAGCTTGTGCGGTTATGGTGGACCATCGACAGAAATCTACCATCGACGTTCATCTTGGTGGAGGGAACCACTCTGCCTGTGAAAAGCAACTGCAGGAACAACGGCAAAGAAACACCACCAAAACACATGGCACAACAAAAGAAGTAGCAGGGGGAAAAGACAAATACGCTGACTACTGTTCTGCATAAAAAAGTTTCGAAAAGACACATGTTGTCTTAGCATTGGACATCTTCACATGGACCGATATTCCACTAGAGAAGTTGGGGAAACCCACATGTGCGAGCTCTTTTGGAGAAGCACGTGGCGAACGGGAGATCGAATCCGTGCGCTGACTATTTACGATAAACTAAAGTACAAGACGTCTACGAAGAGCAAATGCATATCAAAGTGATATTGGTGGCTTCTCATTCGATTAGGACAGTCACTGACGAGACAACGGATTGTAAAAACAGGGGTATACTGAACACTATTGCTATACCTATTGAAGGCAAAGGAAGTAATAAACTGCAACCCTATTTAATAGACACCATGAGATCACTGGTGGTGTTAATGGATCAGTTGCTGGTGCTGTGCTACGAACTTTGGCTCAAACTGGAATTCCTACGTAAAGGTTCTAGGTTCATCACGGAAAATGTGGCCTACATGGGATGTGCTTTTGAAATTGTGCATGCCGTCATTCCTTCAGCTGTCCATGCAGGTTATTGGGCCCCACATCTTCAGCTTGGTTGGAGAGCAGTGGAGAAAAGGTCTCCCTGAAGTGGACCAGCTTTTGATTGGTGTGAAGAAGCTCTTTAAAACCTCTCGCAAAAAAAAAGCAAGCAATTTACCAAGAAGTGTCCAAGAAAGAAGGACTCGATAAACCTAAAGCCCCCCCCCCTCCTCTCCCCACAACCTGTGCTAAGCAGATGGAACACGTGGCTTCTTGCTGTGAAACAGCATTCAGAATAATTTGATTGTTACCCTGTTCTGGTTAAAGCTTTCGACAATGGCAGTAATAACCAAGCTTTTGAAACCATTCAGGAATTTAAGGAAACACAATTCAGAAAACTAGCCCTTAAGCTCCAGTTCATAGCCAATTTGCCAGAAAAGATCAGTGATGCAGTGGAAGTAGGGATGAGTCTGCTCACACTATCTACAATACTGAAAACAACTTGCTAATTTGGCTGAAATATCTGGCGGCGAACGACTATGTTCAGAAAACGAGAAAAAAGAAATTCAGCAAAGATGCATCTAAAGAAATTGGCAATAGCTTTCCTAAAAGCCGTATGTGTATTTGACGTTGCCCAGGTAGCAACCATGTCGCGAGACATCTTGAGCTATTCGGCCATTCCTCAATTTGCAAATCCCGACACCGAGTTGAAACTTGAGTGGAACATTTACCTACACAAAGTGGACGAAGATTTAGATGATAATTTCCAGTTGATTCCTTTTTGGCATGGCATGCTCCAGTACTCGCTCTTTCCTTGAAATGTGCATCAAGTAAAGAGACAACTGGAACGAGAACTACTCAAAACAGTTTTATTCACCATCTATGTGACTTTCAAAGATGTAGCCTACTGGAAGATAAAGGGAGAACCTCAATGGGGAACTCCTGTTCACCAGCCTTAGCCGAGCTGGTTTTCAATTTCTCAATGAATCAGTTGATCAGTTATTCAGTTCCCCGACATGCCTATTTGGAAAGATACATAGATAATGTGTTCACCACACCAAAACGAGGATCACTATGCAACATTCTACGAGTGCTTAATGAGTGGGACAGCTCCATTGGTTTTACTCATGAACTAGATAAAGAAGGTCACCTGCCTTTCCTTGACGTCAAATTCTTTAAAGAAGGCAACCAAATATAATTTACTTCCTATCAGACACCTTGCCACACAAGAAGAGGCCTGCATTACAAGCCAGGACATCTCCGATTCCATCTGAGGGCACTGCTCAGAAATGAACTTCGAAGGATCGTCCGGCACTCATCCTCAACTCAGGCAGCAGAGAGGTTTCTAATTGATGCAAAAACCACCTTCCTGAAAAGAGGCTATCCAGCCAGCCTCATCAATGTACAGAACAAGAGGGCAAAACCGTACATGAATCGTGGAAGACATGAAAAAAGGAGATACAGCATTCCAAGATAGACCGAGGGAACATATCACTATCTGCCAGGTAAAAGAAGGAAACTTTCCACAAGATACTCAGCAGACAAGGAGTAGACTCGGATACCCTCCCCGTCTTGAAAATCTACTCCGACCCAAGAGGAATCAATGCGTGGTTCTCCGGCCCCACCTCCACCATCACCTCCCTCCCCCCACCACACCATTATTACTCCACTCGCTCCACGAAAACTGGAAGAAACCTCTAAGCCCCCCACTACCCACCCAAGACAGTAATGAAGGTGACCAGAGTGAGAAAAGTGAAACGACAGAACACCCCCTGTCCTCCCTGCTTCAGTGACAAAATAAAGTAGTGTGGCATACAAAATACCATGCCAAGAATACAGTGATATCTATATAGGTGAAATGTGTTACAAACTTGAAGTCAGGATAGGTGAATATATAGGGGGCCACACGCCGATGAGAGAAACTTAATGGAATTGCTCAAAACACAGCACTCCATTGATTGGGGTAAAACATCAATCCTACTGCATTCCAACACCAAATTCGACCCTCACCCTAGAGCACTGGAATCTCTAGCAATGAAACGCTTCGTTCACCGGTGAGTGCTCTTGATGAATCTTAGTGGAGCTACCTACAGCAATATCGAAACGTTGGTTCACCCCATCATGGCCCCCAATCTCGACCGGAAGAACCTCCTGCAACAATATAGATTGGTGGTCGGCTCTGCAATGCGCGTGCTTTAAACTGACAGTGCTTCAAAATGTAATCGTTAATAACTTTCTACGCAAATTTAAACAGGACAGTTTGGTGTGATCTGTAAAAGGTGGTTTAGTGTTAAATAATATTGTGTTACTCGTTTTCACGTTTCATCATGACTTTGATCTACCATTATCGCTGATTACCGATGTTTGCTAACTGCAGTTTATTGCTACGTGCAGTAAATCAGATCTGTAGTTTTGTGTTCCACAAAAATACTTGGATCTGCATTTCGTTTTGTTGGCTGTTTTCAGCAGAGTTGTACAGCCACTGAGCCCATCAAATATAACAGCTAACAATGGATAATCCGAAACATATGCAGAATCATCGATTTTGTACATGTTGGAGCTAGCAGAACACTGTGCCAATATCTAGTTTTGAGCAATGGGTACTACACAAAACTTTTAAATGCTTGAATAAATACAACGAAATCACTGTAAATTACATAAAGAAAGAAGAAAACAAGCCAAACAATGAAAATTATACACTGGGGAGGCTGGGGGGGGGGAGGTGGATCTATGCGTCGACAGCTAGGTCATTAGCACCAACCTCAGTAACAGTGCAGTGGCCCTGGTTGCCACTGCACCACACATTACAGAGATTCCCTGCTCAGGCAGTCTGACATATAAGTCCAAAAGGCAACGTAAATAGGTTTACATCCGTATTTTTTTAACCCATCTTGAGCCATTGGCTTTTCCGTCCTGCATTACAGAGATATTAAACAAACCCCGAATCTAGATCTTATCATACATCTGTACCTCCTGCAAAAATTGAAGAGGACACGAGGGACAGGAGGGCAGACCTATCGCCTAAGTGGCGCGAAATGTCTCACGGAAGATGGAAACGGCGACGAACACCATCAAGATGGTGACAACCAACAAGCAAGTGTCGGACCATAAGTGGCCGCCGACACCAATGACATTCAGGAGGGATGTTGTTGGTGTGCGCGTAAATTGTTTTCAAAGACAAGATAGTGAAACCATTGGGGGGATCGGTAAGTATCCATTTAAATGGAAAATTTCCAATCTCTAGGACGGCATTTTGAATCAGCTGGATCTGTTGGATAACTTTCAATTGCCAGCAGAAATCAATCGATAAGATCACACTATGAATATTTTCGTGGGAAAAGACAAGGTACCACACAGTGACTGTGTTTCCAGGAGCGTGTATTTTGGATGTGGTCGAAATGTTTGGACAAATGTATAACCTACAGTACCCGCTACAACAGCATTTGATAATGAAACGCAAACGACAAAGAATGCGTTTGAAGTCTAGCACCAAGCTACTCAACAAACAACAACAACACTGCAAAAACAGTTGGAGAACATTATGTGCAGTCTATGACTGATATGCTGTGGTACAAGCTTCCAGTTTTGCCGTCTTTCGAAAACTGAAATTGTTCTTTGCCCTATCAATTAAAAGATTCAGTGGGTAGAACTGCCTTGAAAAAGCAAAACACAGCAAAGATATCACAAAGAATGCTTTTTGTTGCAACACACCGCCAAGTTTGACATTAATCCCACACATCAGATGATTGCAATCAAGTGGCTCTTCTTGAAGCTGAATCCCATGTTTTCAAACTAACCGGGGTTGTTAGCTACAAGCCTCTATGGACTGCCTTGAGAGGTGCTGACTATTTAATGCCGATTAACCTGGATGAATTTACGCCTGCAGATGCCAGAATGAGACGATATCACACCACTGAAACGCCTCAAACAGTGTAAGTCAAATGTGTTATGTTTGCATACTCCTACGGCAATATTGTAGGTAACTTTCAATTTTTTGTGGAAAGTGCCACGAAGTTCAACTGAAACCGACTAGTTAACTGGCTCAACTTCTACTGTTGATAAAATGAAGTCTGAAGTCCACTCTACCAGTACCACATGAGGTAGATGTGTCAATTATTTAGTGAAACTGGGCAGTGGGCGTATAAGCAATGTAAAACCAAACA
>JAHWFP010227576.1:0-24470 GCA_023313725.1 Lithobius niger
CAATTGTTGCGATTACCTTGTGTAACCACAAATGTTCGGTGCAATTTTGCTGTATCATGATATTTTCCTGGGCTAATACGCAAGAAATACCACGACGTCAGGATAGCTATATGTATACAATTCAATGACACTTCAATATGAGACGCAAATAAAAGAACAACAATTGATTTATCCCAAGTATTTTAATAACTGCGTAAGCTACTATACAGCAAGTCTACACCAGAACTGGTCAGAAATATTAAGTTTAGGTAACTACGACCAAAATATACGAGACTGCTATATAACCGATCGATTCCCATCGTTAGGCTATGATTGGCATTCTGAAGGACTGAGTTATATTGGAAAATAATGCATACGCAAAGCTGTCAATAATTAATGATTATTGGGGCTATTATTACGTTATATCAGAACTATAGTGAGTTGCACAATGACACCAAACACTTAGCTGCACGGGCGAGTGGAAGCCCGATCGTCGGATTTACTGCCCGTAAATCGGGTCCTCCTACGGCCTGGAATAGCGAGGTCCGGACTGGCGTGAACTTCGATGCACACTGGATGGCTGCTGGAACACGATTGTACTCCCCTCTAAATGGGAATCCCTTATATACTAAATCCTTATTTATCCAATTATCAGCTTGTCAATCAAGCCCCTATTGTTCTGTCGGCAGAATTTCTTTATAGTGCACCTGCCACTAATCTATTGAGGCCATCTATAATCCACATCACTCAAGCTAAGTTCGACCGGAGATTTCTTCTTGCTTGGATGATTTTACTCTAAAGAGTCCTACCGGACACGTCAATCAATTTAACAGGTGTTAGGGACTTCTTGGTAAATGAAGCCATTGAACTTTAGGTTAACCTTATCTTAATTAAATCAGGCGGTTTCTTTAATTGGCTGTTGGTGTATGTCCAATTTTCCTGCCAATCATTTAGCCTCTACAATTCATGGAATCCTTCTGAGTTAGTTTTCAAAAGGAGACCGACACCACCTGGCTTAGGCTTAATTATATTTCGGCTCCCTTGAGCAACCACCTGTCTTCAAAGAAAAGTCAAGTCCGAACATGCGCTAGTTTGATTAGTCATGAATATGAGATTGAATATATTGATATTCAAGTATGAATTAATTATGTATGATTTATTATTATTATTATGTATTATGTATTATGTATTATGTATTATGTATGTATTAAGGATCTCATTAATATTAATATATTATGCATAACATTAAATCCATAACAATGTCCCTGACCCAAAAGAGATATGGAAATTGCCACCAGTTTCCTATCTCTGCATAAATATTTGGTATTTATATTTGCAAAAGGCCGATTCACTCCGTGTAATAGTTGGTTAGACCTGGTATTCACCGATCATACCCCCCATTTGCCTATCACAAGATCGGGCGCAGGAAAACGTCCTTGGAAAACGTCCTTGGAAAACGCCACTTAAGAAAATAAGGTAAAGTCCGCACGCCATGGTCTATGCATAAAATTACACGTCATGATATAATTTTGAGCGCATGTTCCATCAGTATACTGTCCAAACAAAATTTTGAAAATTCGTCATATATATCACTACTAGCCTATTTTGCCTGAAGAATCGGATCTCCCCTCAATAAAATACCTCAGGTTGAACATATTTATACATTTCCTGGAAGAAAACCAATATGGACTACCTTCTTCCTGAATGGCCTATTTCTTTCCCATTTGGAAACTCCATATGGACCCAATGACTTTGTCAGGGGTCCCTGACCAGTCTAAAAACCCGGTATTTCCGAATTTTCTTGTCTCTCTGATGTTAAGCCTTGAGGCTGGGAAAAGAAATAACAACAATATAATTTCGTTCACATAATTCTGATTCACCTTGAATTCTCGTTGAGTGTCTGGTCTTTTCCCATTTGTTAATGTTGTTAAACTTTATCCAGTTTCCCTTTTCTTTTCACAATACATCCCTTTTCCTAACATGATCGATATCATGTCAAAATTATTTGAATATCGTCCTCGTTTGAGATGTTAGCCGAATCACGTTTGTGATTCTTCCTTTGTTAAATCTATATCCAATATGGACATACTTCGAGAATTCATGATGATACATAACAATATTTTCACAATGTATACCGATACCAATTCATATAATTACATATGTACATGCGTTGCCTTAGCGGCTTGTATACCTCTAATTTTCTACTGTTAGTCTCCAAAATCGGGGAACTAACCTGGCGATCTTAATTTAGCTTGATCGTTAGAGGTTTTCTGATGGTAAGGAGGGGAAGAAGTTTGATGAAAGTTTGATCAGAAGATGCAACTTGCGAGAAAATTTGTATATTTTCTTGCTCTTTTATGCCTTAAGCTACTGGCATATCACAAGAGGGGCCCAATCCTGATCATTTATGAATAAGAACCTGATCACAGAGCATTTGCGTTACCAAAAAGCTTGGGAGCTTTTTCTGTTGAGTCTAGTCCACCGGTTTGGATCTGACAAACAGTAAGCAAAATACTCTGTGATAAATAACTGTAGGCCTAACTACTGAAATATTTGTCTCACCAAAAATCAATACACAAGGAATTCATTCCCTTTTCATTCGACTCGCGGTTCGACCGGTGCGCAAACGATCGACCAACCTGTGAATAAAATTGGTGATCAAAATAACCAGTAAAAGCTAAGAAGGCCTAACTACCGGGATATTTGTGTTACCAAAAAAACTTGGGAGTTTTTTCTGTTTAGTCTAGTCCCTGGACAGGATCTGACAAACAGTAAGCCAAATACCCCGATGAATCTAAACAAGGCCTAATCATTGAATGTTTCTCCTATCGAAAAGAAATTCCAAAAGGACTCATTCCTGGCTTTCTTTTGGTGTTCGCAATCTGGAAAACCCATTCGATACTTGAAACAAATGACGAGCCGCTAATATGACCACATTGACTTGTTCGTCGTACTGAAAGAAAATATTTATAACAAATATCCCTTTCTGTTTCAAACCAGTCCGCCCATAAAGGATCTGATAAACAAGTGTTCCAAACAAAACCCAGTAATTAGTCATAAAGACCTATATTATTAACATCATATTCTTTGTCAAGAAAATCCAAATGAATTTTCCCCAATGTATGTTCTACTGGTATCCAATGATATCCAACCGACAAATGAATCAATATTAATAAAAGCTGACCACTAGACACAGTTTAGGACTAGTGTTTTTAATTTGAATGGATTTTTAGGTGAAGATAGAGGTATGTTATATCTCGTATTAGAATTGCTGCCAAAAAACCAATACGCAACCCCAATCTCGTTGGCCAACTTAACCATTTGGACGCCATAACACGCCCCCTCCCTAGCTATCTTTAACATAGAGAGTTTTTAAGTAATCTAAGCACCATTCGATTCTTTCGGCAGCCTCATTTCACGGCCCCACAGGAAACAAAAGAAGGCCCATATTTGACCTTTTAACATTATTGACAGTGGTTTAAACGGAAGACTATCTTTCATGCCTTCCGCTGGAAAATTTTATTTTTACGGTACTTATGCCAGGTTGGCTGTTAATCATGTTAGTTCGTGCTGTGGTGATGTAACATCATATATTAATATTTGGGACGAATAAGACAGAAGGAGGGGGAGGGGTGATGATGGATGGGTTCAAATCCAATGTCATTACTTTTCCTAATGAGTTATCTTATATATCTGGACAGCTTCCCATTCCCATCTCCATGCCTTCTCCCCCTTTTTGAGTTCCCCTTCCATCTCCTTTTCCGTCCCTGTACTGTTCCCTGCATGATCTCTAGGAAAAGGAGAGAGAGAAAAAAAATGTGAACATTTCACATCATGACAATTTTCATACAATATCACACAATTTCATAACCTCTGGCTACCATAACATTTTACACAGAAAATCATTACACCCCATCGTATTATGTGTTCCTTGTTTTGAATTATTTACAACAGTCTTCGGGCAAGTTCCAATGCACTGTGAAACTTCAGGATACATTATGAATCTCCCAACTAATAAGATGAAACATGTCAGCCACCGCTTACAAATCCAAATATGCGATACATTTATACAAAATTTTCTAATTAAATAATATCACTGCGAAAACAATCCTATGAACCATATCAGCTTAATTGAATAGATTAGGAACCGTATTGCTACAATTGTCGTGTGGGGGGGGGGAGGATGTACAATCATATATATACATAATTCAAATTTCCCGAAGCTATGCAGTTTTGGTCCGAGTGATACATTCTCCGAACCAAACTGTTTTTGCTGACAACTAGAAAATTTGAATTTCTCTTTTTTACCCTAGAAAAGATATACACTTCAGTTTTCTTCCGTTAATGCCTCGTCAATCTGCCAGCAAAGCCTGATTTCTGGTGTAAGCTTATTGCTACGAGTGTTGTAGCCGTGGGTAGAGCCACGGAATCGTTTGTAACCAAATCATCGTTAAGCCTTCTGTGTTTGGTTTTCAATCTATTAGCCGGAAATAGTTCGGTATGTTTGCGTTTACATGGTGGGCTAACGCTCTGATCACCGGCTGCCTCGTCTGCACTTGATGGTGTGAAAGTCGGCGGCTCAAGTTCAGAAAGGTGATCCGTTGGGTCCTCCAAACGCTGTTGAATAAATTCCTGTAATTTCAACTCTGTCTCTGCTAATTTAACGTTGCCCTGTTCTGACATCTCAAGGTCTGTCAAACCGTTAAAAGGAACAGGTTGGTTACTGCCCCTTAGGAACCATGGTCTGCAATGGTTCAGATGAACTCTGAGAACCTTATCCGGATCCAGGAAGTGTACCATACGCACGATTATATCATTGATGAACTCCATGATCCTGAAAGGACCTGTCCACGCCCTTAATAATTTAGGAGAAATCTGTTTAATCCCAATCCATTGTTTCAAAAGTATGTAATCATCCACCAGGTACCTATAGGGTCGGGCTGTCTTATCATAGAAGTTTTGTTGTCTGACTACCGCTTTCCAGTTGTGAATGTGTGCAACTTCAAATGCTGCTTGCAGTTTACTTTCTAGCCGAACCACGTAATCTTCACTGTTATAGCAAATCCTCGGTGGTTCGAATGCTAGTGAAGTGGGTAACTTAAATTCTGTTCCGAAGTGCATATAATGAGCAGACAATAATGTAGAGGAATTAGGACTACAGTTCAGGGCAATTGTAGCCATTTGCATATATCTACACCAATCATTTGGACAATACGAAACTACTTTACACAATATAGACTCAATTTGTTTGTTCATATTTTCGACGAGACCACCCACCCGAGACACGTTGGGGGTGAAATTTATTTGTTCAATATTAAACAAATTCGTTAAACAAGCCATTACATTATTTACAAATTCAGAGCCTCTGTCGCTTCTAATAACGTTGGGACAGCTAAATACTGCAATAAGTCTCGTAAATACCTTATGTGCAATAGTCTCTGCCTTCTTATTCAGAATTCCTACAGCGATAACGTACCTACTGAAGTCATCAGTCATCGTGAGCACATAGGAATTTCCTACGTCGCTAGTGTTAAGTGGGCCTATCAAATCAAGCCTCCATGAATAGCCTGGCCTTTGTATCTGCATGTAGGCCCTAAGCTTGGCCTTGTATGGTTTATTAGGCCTCACATAGGCTTGACATGCTTGGCATGTCTTTACATAGTCTGCGATATCATCTAGCATCTTTGGCCAATAACAATGAAGGCTTATGAGTTCGTAAGTACGATGTCTTCCCAGATGTACTGCTGCGGGCGCTGAATGGTAGTCTCTAATGCAAAAATTCACCAGTGAGTGGGGAATACACATTTGAGCTAAATTTTCCATTCTGCCCTGTTTAGGATCAGCCAATCTAATCCTGTATAGGATCCCATCATAATCCTTAAAGAAGATGTTACGCTTATTGAAGGCGCCTATCAGATCCTCCGCAGAGCGATCTGCAAGACGATGTAAGATTTCTCCAAAATAAGGATCTTTTCTCTGTTCTGCTGCTAGGTGTTGTCTTGTCCAATCCGGGAACTGGCTGCCTAGCACTGCGACAGGAATCTTAATTCTTGACAATGCGTCGGAAACAGCGAGTAGTCTACCTGGTTTATGACGTAATACAAAGTCATATTCCCTTAAATTAAGCAAAATCCTTTCTAACTTAGGAGGTAAGAAGGACCTACAGTAAAGGCAGCAAATCGCGATGTGGTTCGTGGTAAAGAAGAAGGTTTTACCTAGAAGGTAAACACGGAATGCGTCGATAGAATAAATTATACCTAGAATTTCCCTAGTAGTTGTTGACTCCTTTCGATCTACGTGACTGATATGTGTTTTAAAGTCTGGAGAACTTAATAAGCAATCATCAAGATAGCACACACAGTAGGCCCCTAGGATCTCTGCGAAAATCTGCTGTGCGCAGAACTGAAAATGCGCAGGAGCAGTCTTGAGCCCCATTGGAAGACGTTTAAAATAATAACTAGATCTGTGGCTAGCAAATCCTACCTTATGCATAGAAGATTCAGCAAGTTTTAGCTGGTAAAATCCAAACTTAAAATCTAACCGACTGAAAAATTTGGTGCCGCTGAGATGTGCCATACTTTTAGTCACGGTAGGTATTGGTACTGACACACTTTCCACAACAGAATTTAAACCGCGGAGGTCAACTACAACCCTATACCCAGTTGGCCTCCTCTTTACGAGAAGACAAGGCGACATCCAAGCAGATTTTCCCTCCGCTATGATCCCAGTTTTTATCATCTCATTTAAATATTCATCAAGTAACTTGCGTTGATGAAAAGGAACTCGATACAGTTTTGAACTTACTGGAGGCGATTCCCCTGTATCAATGGAAATCTCATAATCCTGGTAACAACCAAGGTCAAAATCGTTTTTAGAAAAAGAATTCTGGTGTGTTCTAAGCATTTCTAAAAATTCCTCCCTTTGGTTATTATTTAAAACTGGAAAAGTAAACTTATTCTTCAGTACATTCCATTCTGCGCCGGGTTGTTCCTTAGATTTAAGTTCAGAAGCGTCAGCTAGAAGCCCAGCTGCCTCTTCTGATGAGCTTTCACTCTGTTTAGCTTGAGATGATTGTTGCGATATCTCAGTGGACCCTGAGACTGGTAACTCTGTGTTGACTGAATCAATGGAAACCTCTGTGTCATCGTAATCTATAACCGCAGTGGTGTATGAGCCTAAAATCAACCCTGATTCAAGCTGTATATCGTAAGGATTAAGATTGATACACATTAAAGGAATAATACCTGTAGGAGATGTTTTTACTAGATCGTGAGCCAAATGAACAGACATATTACCAGATTCGGATGAAAATACACCTGTCTGAATTTCAGGAAATGGAGTATGTAACAAACCGGCAATCCTGATCTCACTGTTTGCAGGAATTACCTCTTCTCTATACAGAGAGACTGCTATACCTATAATTTCCTGTTTAGCTGAACAATTCCAGTTCGACTTAGGGTTATCGCCATTCTTCTCGTCTGAAGCTACGTTAATAGTTGCAACATGGATAGCCCTAGGCTTATACATATGTCTATTTAAAAGTTCCTTATTCCTATTATATGATGTTTGAGCTGCCTCAGCTGTAGGTGACATTTGAAATTTTAATTTTCCGATATTTAAAATATTATCCGTACAATTTATTGCTACTGAGTCAGACTGAGTTGATAAGAAATCATAACCTAGAAGTACAGAAATTTTGCCAAAAGAACCATCGTGAACGATTACGAATTCCTGCTGTTTAGTAAATTCGAACTTAGAAATAGAAGTAACTACTTTACGAACTGCTTTAATCTGCTGATTTCCTACGCCTACCAAATTTACTGGGCTTACCAAGTCTACCAATCGGCTACCACTACCGAAATCTCTAAGCATTTCGTGAGCTGTAGAATTGTCTAAAAGTGAAAGTGAACTTCCTGTATCAATTAAACATTGAAGTTTGTCACCAACGTCAAACACCAAATGTGGACGTGAATATTTAGAATTAAATTTACTGTGAATGCTACTAGTTGGAATGTTGTCCTCAACGAGCGTTAGTTGTTCCTCACCACGTGGTGAATCAGGTAAGCTTTCAGTTTCACTTCTAGTTAGCAATGCTGAGTATAGATGGCGTTGGTTGTACCATTTTCCCCCTGGTAAAGTGAAAGTGCTTGTAAGCAAATTCCCTTCCTTACTGAGAGATTGAAAAAGAGCAGCTGAACGAGCTGGCTTACATGTGCCTTTGCTATCCCAAAAGGTCAAGCAAATAGTTGGTTCCATAATTCCGGAAATAATTGGAATCCTAACTTTACATTTAGTTTGAGTTTCAGTTGTAATTCCGATAGAAGTACCTGAAGGCATGTCGACCTCGTTTTTGAAAAATGTTTCGTCGGCATGACGGACTGCATCATACGTTTTTGACCTAACAATGCGAATACTATTGGCTTATTTGATTCAATCTGATTTAATTCTGAGTGAAAGCTAGTTGAATCAATCCCGTCTTCGAATAAGGTGAGTATTACAAAATCACAATCCAAACCATATTTACTGTTAACTGTTTCCAAAATGTTCTGAAAATCTTCAGATAAAGTTAGGTTATTCTCCATTGAAGGTGCGAAATACTTTGAGGGAATTTTACCGTAATAAGAAGCTAATCTCGGTACTGTTAACATTCTATCTGGTAAAGACAATTTCTGCTGATGCCACTCGGCCTCAGCATACAATTTAAGCATTAGTCTATCGGCTTGATCTGCTGAAAATAAGCTAACTGTTTTAATGTTAAGCGTATGACGTCTATCTCCATCTACTTTAGAAATAACAGGAGTTTGAGCATGAACAGAGCTAACAAACTGAATACTTTCACTAGCTGTTTGTTCGAGCTGTGGGTTGTCTAGCCTAGAATCCCTGTCTATATTTATGCCAGCAACTCGTTTTTTGTCTGATCATTAACCTGATCAGAATCATTACCCTGTTCCACCTGTGCAGCATGTTGTGGAACCTGATTCTGTTTGAAATTCTGTCCCTGCTGACTACGGTTTTGTTGCTGGTTATTATGGCGCTGCTGGCTGTTTTGTTGTTGTCCGCCAGAATTAAGGTTTGATTGTTGATATGACTGGCCGCCACCAACATTACCACCCTCAGCACCATTATGTTGCCTACCAAAACTACTTTTATAACCCGAGTTAAACTGAGCTGCGTCCCTGGTATCAAAACCCGGAAAAATAGTTTCCCCGTTTACCACGATTATTACTCCTGAACTGCCCATTACCACGGCTTCCTCCACTACTAGAAAACCTGGATTGTTGACCGGTGCTGTTGTTCCTAGCTTCATTGCGCTGCCTAACCTGGTCAACATTTTCTGGTTTAGTCCTGCTCTCTCTTTTAAGATGTCCCTTCCCTAGGCATCTGTAACAAGCCTTGTCTGCAGCTGAAGTTGTGCCTACAGCGCTTACTCTAGCCTTATTTAACTCCACCGAAGTACTTCGAACTTTGTTTATGTTTTTCTCCAACTTATCGACTTTCTCAACCAATGTACCAAAAGCAAGATTATTTATGCCTAGCATTGCTGGGTTACTTCCTGCAATGACTGTTGATTTATCGGGAGTGCTTTCACCCTCCCTACCTACATAACCTTCTAAAATTGCCCTCTTTTTAATAGCGTCATTATACATAGCTCTAAATGTAGTTGGTTCCCTGGCTGAAAGATGGCCTTCGATATTTGGTGGCATAGCCTGAAGGAATGCTGAGCACAAACCCTCGTCTTTTGATTCAAGTTTGTGTAATTTCTCCTCTGCGTTGTCCTCAGGTTTAACCCTCCAAAGTGCCGAAGCCATGATTTCCAACCTCTCAGAGAATTTCTCCAAAGTTTCCCCTACTGCTAATTTAGATGCATAAAATTTACTCATAGTAATGCTTTTCCCTGCACAACCAAAACGATCTACCAACATTTCTTTAAACTCGCTCCAATTGTCAAGTTTAGCAATCTGAGGGTTCATAGCCAAGTACTTTGCTACATTCCCCGTGCACTTGCTACATGCAAACGAAATTAATTCAGAGTCCTTTAAAGAAGAATCCAGAGTTCGTAAATTTTCAACCATGAGTGAAAAGGTAAAAACATCCAGTGATTTGTCGCCTTGGAAAACGGTAATTGCCTTTTTCGCGCTCCTAAGCTCCGCCTAAAATCGCTTATCCTCTACTGTACCAGTCTGTTGTTGGGAACGAAAAGAATCAGCTAAGTCCCTAAATAAATCAATTTGATTTTAGCTAACTCGTTGTAAGAAAAGGTTGTGTGAATCATTATTAGCTTGTAAACAACTAGACAAAATGTCACGCAACTGTTGACCACTGATCCCATTTCCAGACTGAGTATTGTCTGGTGAGTTTGCTGCGTGCATCGTCTTACCTGGGAATGAAATATCAGGAGGAATTGGTAACCGAACACTCTGTCTACCCCTACAAGAGTTACTATTTAAAACCTTACGTATAGGTGAACGTTCGCGATGCAATACAGGAGGGGAAGGAGACCTAGTACGCAAGTCCTGAGCAACATCATTCCTATCGGAATCAAGAGTCCGAGATAAGAGGCGTTATGCGCCTGCGCTGCTTAGCTGTACTGGTTGAAACTTGGCTAGTATTAATAAAGTCATCCCTATTTAAAGGGTGCCTGATAATTCTACCCCTAGAAGAAAGAGTAACCACTCTACAAGCTGATCTACCCCTAGCTCTAGGCATAATGTAAGCAAATTAACACCAACCGACAAAAAGAAATCCGTAGCCTAGCTTAGTTTAGATCTAAAACTAGCACAACACTTGGCAATATAAATGGTCACAACCCAGAAAATACAACAAAACAACAAAATTAATACCTCTAATGATTAAGTATGGCTTATAGGCCTAACTATCAGCCGTCAACCTTTTAACGCTAAACCCTGTATTAAAGTATGGCCCAAAATAGCATAAGCCTCAACTTTAAAAAAAATTCCGAAAATTACACAAAATCACAGCCCCCCCCCCCCCCAAAAAAATAGCCTAAAACTAGCAATGGTATTTACGGCTTATAGGCCTAAATATAGGTTACCAAAATAAACGCCATACACGCTAACTAAACCCACGTATAGATAGCAACTGAATGGCAGCAACTACATACACGCCTGTCCACACCAATTTCCCAAAATTAAAAAAATTATCGTTCAACAATAGCATAATCACTAGCCCAATCCAAATGCACATAAAATCACACTTAAAAAAAATCAAGGCCCAAAATTCGCAAAATGTCGCACTGTAATCAGCCGCACAATTGGATTACCAAAAAAAATAATTAAACAGTGCTATTTAACTGCTTAAATGCTAATATTGTTTAAAACAAAATAACCGCAACTAATAAACAACAAGCATTTTAAGCAACCGTAAAGCAACGTAACCCAATAAACAACTCAAAACAACGATAATTCCAACAAGTGTCCTTGCCGCCAGCTGAACGCACTACGCCAAAATTTATGCTGAGCTCTCGGAATTCAACAAGTCAAATAGCCGTAACAGAAATCCAACAAAATGCCAATACCATACGTTAATAAAATGTAATAATGAAAAGCTACTGAGGCTTTAAACAATCAGCGTAATCGACGCAATTTCGCTAAAAAAAAAACACCGCTATATACTAAGCGAATGCCAATTTCAAAATACAACTGTGCCAAACAAATTCTTACTTAAACAAAATTCCCGCTAATTGCTGGAACCTAAATGCTACCAAATTCAAGCATTGATCATTATTGTCACTAATTATTGCTAAACTGAACGCTATTTAGAACTACAATAATCGAAATAGTATTGCCAAACAATCGTTTATGCGTTTCAAAAAAACACACAAAAACACAAGTTCCTTGCCAATGTAAACAAACGCAACCAAAGCGAACAATCACGGCAATAATTAAAAAAAAATTAACTGCTAGACACTAGATACTATTATCATACCTACGTAAATAAAACACAGCCAAAACTAGTAACCTCACGGGATAATGAAACTGCACTGAATCAACCTCTAGATATCGTTATTACGACGATGGCCAATGGATCAGAATGCAACTTTAAATCACTAATGAAAAACATTTTACTGAAATTTGCCTCCGGAAATTAAAGGGTATTGAATTAACTTCTAGACACCATTATCATGATATTTTCCTGGGTTAATACACAAGAAATACCACGACGTCAGGATAGCTATATGTATACAATTCAATGACACTTCAATATGAGACGCAAATAAAAGAACAACAATTGATTTATCCCAAGTATTTTAATAACTCTGTAAGCTACTATACAGCAAGTCTACACCAGAACTGGTCAGAAATATTAAGTTTAGGTAACTACGACCAAAATATACGAGACTGCTATATAACCGATCGATTCCCGTAGTTAGCTATGATTGGCATTCTGAAGGACGGAGTTGTATTGGAAAATAATGCATATGCAAAGCTGTCAATAATTAATGATTATTGGGCCTATTATTACGTTATATCAGAACTATAGTGAGTTAAACAATGACACCAAACACTTAGCTGCACGAGCGAGCAGAAGCTCGGTCGTCGGATTTACTGCCCGTAAATCGGGTCCTCCTATGGCCTGGAATAGCGAGGTCCGGACTGGCGTGAACTTCGATGCACACTGGATGGCTGCTGGAACACGATTGTCCTCCCCTCTAAATGGGAATCCCTTACATACTAAATCCTTATTTATCCAATTATCAGCTTGTCAATCAAGCCCCTATTGTTCTGTTTGCAGAATTTCTTTATTGTGCACCTGCCACTAATCTATTGAGGCCATCTATAATCCACGTCACTCAAGCTAAGTTCGACCGGAAGTTTCTTCTTGCTTGGATGATTTTACTCTAAAGAGTCCTACCGGACACGTCAATCAATTTAACAGGTGTTAGGGCTTTCTTCGTAAATGAAGCCATTGAACTTTAGGTTAACCCTATCTTAATTAAATCAGGAGGTTTCTTTAATTGGTTGTTGGTGTATGTCCAATTTTCCTGCCTATCGTTTAGCCTCTACAATTCATGGAATCCTTCTGAGTTAGTTTTCAAAAGGAGACCGACACCACCTGGCTTAGGCTTAATTATATTTCGGCTCCCTTGAGCAACCACCTGTCTTCAAAGAAAAGTCAAACCCGAACATGCGCTAGTTTGATTAGTCATGAATATAAGATTGAATATATTGATATTCAAGTATGAATTAATTATGTATTAAGGATCTCATTAATATTAATATATTATGCAAATTAAATCCATAACAGCTGCACTTACTCCGATCATTGTGATTACCTGGTGTAACCACAAATGTTCGGTGCAATTTCGCTGCACTTACTCAACAACAGCTGTATTCTGCCCAGTTGCCAGTTGTGGTCCCACAACGGGTATCAAAGCTCACTGGCTGGTGTACTGCCCTGTGAAGGTCTTAGTGAATTTTCCTACAACAGAACAATAGCATTAATTCACTTAAATACGTTATATTTCGTAATTCTCATATGCCACAGCTTCATAATTTTGTTTTATAAGATTATGATTGGGGGAAAAAATATTCATTTTTAACACTGGCAATTCTTATTCATACTGATTGTTCTTATATAATCAAAAAAAAAAATTTTAATGTTTTTATTTCTTCAATTTTATTTTAATTTCAGTAACTGTATTCAACGAGTTTTTGATCTGTCAGTTCATCCAATGTGCTATACGAATTTTCGTATCTAAGCTTTTGGATGCTGCATCTCTTAAACTAGAGTCAACACTAGCAGCGCCATCCTGAGGCAGTGTTAGCAACTATTTTTAACCAAATGTATTTCAATCATTCAATTCTAGTTTAAGCTAAATTGAGGGGGAGAAAAATCAAAAGTTCGTTTTTGATTCTTAATCGCTTAATTAAGTGTAAAACCCGAGGAGATTCCTCCTCTGAATTGTTCATTCAAAATTAAATTTCCAAAGTGTTTTACACCTTTTGTCAGTTTTTGTAAGTTCAGGGGACTTTTATTCTTGGTCCCTACTAATGCCTCGGGCCAAATGACACGTGACCCTGGTGCCATTCATAACTGAAAACAACTGTTGTGAGGAGCAATGTGTCCACATAAAATTTTACATAAAATTTTACTTCATCGGGGGGGGGGGGATTTTATTTTTATTTTATATGATAAGTTGTCTTATTTGACAGGGACAGAACATTTAAGTATCGCTTACCTTCTGTCTAACATTAGCTTATAATTGTCAATTTTACTTAAATTTCTGTAATGGTAACATTATTTGTGTCATGCACCTGGTCCAATCGTACTTATTTTCAATAACACCCTAATTATGATGTTAAACTCAAGTTTGAATGACGTGCGATGTAAGATCTCAGGTTTTCTGGCATGCCTGCAAATTCGTGATCTTATATCTCAAGATTTTCATTGGCCACAGAGTCTATTATAACCTTTCGGTTCTCAATCTTTAAAGCAACGTTTCACATAGTTTCTGTTTTCATTATGGCTCATAAATTTCTTGATTTCAACATTGTCAGAAAATGTTTATCGAAATTTCACAGCTTTCGGCCGTCAGGTCGGCCAGGTTTTCTATTTAACCAACCGGAAATGCTCGTGCGTGATCTCCTCTTTCGAACTTGCTCACGCTTGGAGGCCGTTTTTCTATTGAAACTCCTCGTTTTTAAGCATGGAGGGGAAAATTAATTTCTGTCGGCATCGTATTTAAATAACGTATGATTCTCATTATTATGGCGACTTCATATTTCTGGTTGTATATGACTTAATATAGTGCATTGATTCATTGATTTTAGTAGCTGAAAATCATCGATATTTGAGCGTGCCACAACTGTGTTTGGCCTATAACAATTGAATTTTTGTCAATTTACGAGCTGAAAACTGCTTTCAAAATTTTAGTCACAACACATAAAATGTTCTGTGCTCGTCACATAACTATTTTTTA
The DNA here is from genome assembly GCA_023313725.1 of Lithobius niger. Lineage (NCBI taxonomy): Eukaryota > Metazoa > Arthropoda > Chilopoda > Lithobiomorpha > Lithobiidae > Lithobius > Lithobius niger. Next base: position 14,921 of record JAHWFP010227576.1, read on the forward strand.
GCCCAAGAAAATTTTTTCTATATTCAAACAAGATCATTTTTTTTTCGTGGCTGGTCTGAGCCCATAAAAAATTTTTCAAGAATTGAACAAGAGATTTTTTTCTCGTGGCTGGTCTGAGCCCATAAAACTTTTCGGATTAGAACAAGTTTTTCTTTCTTTTTTTTTTGTTTTTTTGACGTGGCTGGTCTGAGCCCATGAAAATTTACCAGATTTAAACAAGATTTTACTTTTTTTTTTGTACACGTGGCTGGTCTGAGCCCATACAACTTTTCGGATTAGAACAAGTTTTCTTTCTTTTTTTGTTTTGACGTGGCTGGTCTGAGCCTATGAAAATTTACCAGATTTAAACTAGATTTTACTTTTTTTTTTTTGTACACGTGGCTGGTCTGAGCCCATAAAACTTTTCGGATTAGAACAAGTTTTCTTTTTTTTTTTTTTTTTTTTTTGACGGGGCTGGTCTGAGCCCATGAAAATTTACCAGATTTAAACAAGATTTTACTTTTTTTTTGTGACGTGGCTGGTCCGAGACCATTAACAGCTCAAAATACTGTCTTTCAATTATTAAGCTTGAGGGACATATCAGTGTCCCTGAAAAATAGTATTCGCATTCAAGCAATATTCATTGACAACGATATTCATGGAAACCAATATTCGACGGAAACGATGTCCATACATTGAAACAATATCGACATGGGAGAATAAAATCCAACCATAGGTATAGCATAAATGAGCAGAGCGACTGGTCATAATTTCAACATTTTCACAAGACATGCTCTATTTCTATGTAAGAAAAACATGTGTCTTGATATTCCGGTACCTTAATTGGTTGTAATGATAACACAATCAGTCACTTGCTTTCAGTCGAAATTCTAGAGCTGAAAGATCTACTGTGGGCCTGCGTTACGTTTTTGCGTTAGGTGGGAGGCCCTACGTGTATATAGTGCAAGTGACGAACATCCTAACTTCAAAACATTGTTTCTTCTTGCATAGTGAAAGCTAAAGTGTCTTTGATGAAACACTCATAACCAAAGGAACCAAGATCTGTTGTTCCAAATGTCCAATGCAATTCTTTAGTCGGAAGATATGATTTTTCTTCATAATTTACAATCCAAGTTTTAAGTCGTAAGATATGGTATTTCTGAATAATTTATAATTCTAGTCTTAGGTCGGAAGATATGATATTTCTCAATAATTTCGAGATATAATTTTATCTGAAATTCTGACGTATTCGTCCAAATTGTATAATAAGCAGAAAATTTTCCAGAAATCGTCTCTGAGATTTTTAATTAAGTCGGGAGATATGATAACTGTAATACCATTTTCAAAACATTGTTTCATCTAAAATCTTTGACATATTTGTCCAAATCAGGCTATGAACAGAATTTATTCTGTATTTCTTTCAGAATTTTAATTGTTTAGTCGGAAGATATGATATTTCCTTAAAACAGATCTCCAAGATTTAGTTTCACTTGAGATTTCAGACATAATTTGTCAAATTATATAATAAGCAGAGAAATTTCTTCAGAAAATTCCAGTTCCCTTAGCAATCTTGCTCATCTTATTTTGTAAATTTTTCACAAAATGCGTGAACTGCTTGCTTCGGTAATATTGTTGTGTATTAACTAAAGGGATGGATGCACATTTATCTGAGCCAATTTTTATGCTAGCATAGGCTCAAATCCCAGCCTATTTGCAATAAATGAAAAATAATTCTCTTTTTTTTTTAGGATAATTTGATATAGCCTATAGCGGGATTCATTTGTGTGAAACACAAGAGTCACATTCGATATGCATTTTTTTTTCATTCTCATAACCATGTCAAATGAGAGGTATTTTCTATGCAGATAAAAAAAAATTATTTTATCGTCAGACAAGTTCTCTTAGTTATATCACCGATTGTGATATGATTTCAAGGTAAGTTTGTGATCCAATGACAAACAATCAAAACCAAAACAAACTCAAGAGCCTTGCTCATGATAATCACACTGGCTGCATTTTTAAATTATTTCTTTGAACTTAATTGCGTGTATTTATGCAAAATACGACAGTCTCTCCATTTGAGATTTCCCAAAAAAAATTTTCTTTTGTGAAATGAACAAGATTGGTCCATCTGGGAATTAATTTGCAAAATTCGTTAATTATTAATGCCAGATCGCATTCTTTGTATTTATACGGATTCGATTGAAAATTTCAAGGTAATTTTAACAGATGAAATGATAAATTTCCCTGAGGCTAATGCATGGTGCCTCGTTATTATTTGGATTCCTTAAATGACAGTCCTTTATCTGCATTGAAAACCAAATTTTGATTTTGAAAACTACGTTTGGGTCTAGTGCAAAGTTTCAGATTTGAGATGTTTTGATTGGCCTTGTCTAGCAGTCGTGTGCTCGTGCTTGTTCAAGATTACGTTTCCTTCTTATTTTCAGGAGTGTTTTTACTTGATCTAGTGCAATAATTGTGTGTTAGTCTCAATTTCTGCTGTTCCTCCAATCTGATTCGCTTTTGAAACAGCCGGAGGTATGATGATTGCAATTCTTATGCTTTATGCCTTTTTGCTCATTGCTAGTTTCCAGTGACGCTCGTTGGGCGTCACTAGCTATCTGGCTAAAAACTGGGGGATCCAGCTCCGCCATATGGTCAGTCGGATCTTCGTGGAGTTTCGTGATAAAATCACGCAACTGCTGTTCGGATTCACTTAGTTTGCCGTTAACAATCTCGGCCTGTTCCAGGTCGTCTGAAGTGTTGAAAGTTTGAATCGGATTTCTGGATCTCAGAAAAAATGGCCAACAATGATTAACGTGAATCCTTACTATTTTGAAAGGGTCCAGATAATGGACTGCACGTATGATTACACGATTTACAAATTCCATAATTCTGTATGGTCCACTCCAAATTTTAGGCAATTTTTCAGAAATCTCTGCAATCCTGACGAAGTCCTTAATGACTATGTAGTAGTCATCTGTAAGGAACCGGTACGAGCGTGCTGTCTTGTTGTAAACATTCTGATATTTTTGCGTTGCTATTGCGTTATGCTTGCGAACTACTTCAAAAGGGTTTTGAAGTCTGGTTTCCAGCCTGATGACTGTATCATCACTGTTATAAATTTTCCTGGCCGGCTCGAATACCAGGGTGCTAGGAATCCTGAATTCTCGACCGAAGTGCAAATAAAAAGGTGATAAAAGTGTGGCGCTGTGCGGTGTCGAATTCAGAGCTATACAAGCTGCAGGGAGACTCTCGTCCCAATCATGAGGATTGTCAGCTACAATCTTACGTAAGACTGTCTGTATAGACTTGTTACAAATCTCCACGCCACCTCCTGTCCAAGAAGTGTTGGCTGTAAAATTGATCTGTCTAACATTAAACAGTGTGCTCAGAGAGGCACACACTTTATTGGCGAATTCGGAGCCTAGGTCGCTCCGCAAAGTCGTACATGGAGAGAACCGAGCAAAAAGCTTTGTGTATAGCTTACGAGGGATTGTTTCTGCCCTTTTGTTTGGGATTCCAAAGGCAATGACGAATCTGGAGAAATCATCCACCAGCGTCATCACGTAAAAATTACCTTGATTGCTTTCATTCAACCTTCCAATTAAATACATTCACCAGCTGTCGCCTGGTCTTTGCAGGGGCTTGAATGCTCGAAGGGTGGCCTAATGGGGCTTGTTAGGTGTATTGAACTGCTGACAAATTAAACATGTCTTTACAAAGTAATCAGTGTCTTGTACCATAGTTGGCCAAAAACAGTGCAACTGTATTAGTTTCAGGGTGCTCTTAGCTGCTCTGTGTCCAGCTGCGGGGGCGTAGTGATAGTCACGAATGCAATGAGTGACTAAACTTTCGGGAATGCAGATTTGAGCAATTTCCTCCATCCGTCCTTGCGCTGGGTCTTTTGCCCATATTCGATACAGCATGCCGTCGAAATCCTTATAGAAAATGTTACGCTTATTACTAGCGTCAATGACGTCAGCCGAGTCTTGAATTTTAATGGTCTCAAATACCTTGCCAAAATACTCGTCCGCCCTCTGCTCGGCTACTACTTGAGAGCGAGTCCAGTCGGGATATTGTGAGTCTAAAATGCAGACTGGGATCTCTACACGTGAGAGTGCGTCGCTTACTGGTAATAGCTTGCCTGGTCTATGGCGAATAATAAAATCGTATTCTCTCAACCTGATAAGGATACGTTCCAGCTTAGGTGATAAGCCACTGCTGTTGTATAAGAAAATTAGAGCCATGTGGTCCGAGGATAAAAAAAATGTTTTACCCAGTAGGTAAGTTCTGAATGTTTCTATTGCATGTACGGCTGCCAGGATCTCTTTTACAGTAGTACTTTCCTTTCTCTCAGTTGGTGTTAGAGTCCTGGAGGTGTAGGCGAGAGGGTAGGCTATGCCTCCGTGCATCTGCGTAAGGCAGCCTCCTAACGATGTATCCGAACCATCCGCCTCTACGAAAAAGGGTTGGGAGAAATCTGGGTGTTTCAAGGTGGCAGCATTGACCATTGCTTCCTTTAAACCCTTGAAAGCATCATCCGCTTCCTTATCCCAAATGAATTTTGCGTTTTTCTTTGTTAGTTTTGTAAGGCAAACTGAGAAAGCTGAGAACTGAGCGATGTGCCTTCGAAAAAATCCGCACATCCCCACGAATCGGCGGATCTCTTTTACATTCCTAGGCTGAGGAAAAAGTTCCATTGCTCTGATTTTATCCCTGTCTGGTTGTACTCCGTCTTCGCTTACAACGAAGCCCAGAAATTTCACTTTTTTTACTGCAAAAATGCATTTTTCGGGACTAAGTTTCGTTTTCGATTTCGCTACGAGGCTTAGGGCTCTGTCTACGTGCAACAGATGTGTACGGAAATCCGTGGAATTTAATAAAATGTCGTCCAAATAAATGGTACAGTAGCCGCCTAAAATCTCTGCGAAAATCTACTGAGCACAGAATTAAAAATGCGCAGGCGCTACTGTGAGTCCCATCGGCAATTTTTAAAATAATATGTCATTCTGGATCCCTGAAATCCTTCTTTTCCATGGACGATTCAGCTAACTTGAGCTGAAAAAATCCCATACGAAAATCCAGCTTGGAGAAGTATTTAGCTCCGTGTAAATTACCCAGTGCCTCACTGATTACTGGCAAAGGTACTGATACATTTTCGGTAACGGCGTTCAAGCCGCGTAGGTCAATGACCACTCAATATCCCTCAGGCCTTCTTTTTATAAGTAGGCAAGGGCTGAGCCAAGTAGATTTACATTCTTTTATGACACCAATTTTCAATAAACCGTCTAGGTATTTATCCAACAATTCCCTTTGATGAAATGGAACTCTGTAAATCTTAGATCGAACTGGAGCTGCATTCCCTGTTTGTATGTCCACTTCATATGGCTCATAAGTCCCAAGGTCGAATTCGTCCTTGCTAAATGCCTCTGTATGTGTCCTCAACATCTCATGAAATTCTGCCCTTTCTTCTTCAGTTAAATCCAGAAATGCAAATTTAAATTTCAACTTGTCCCAATCACTTTCTGTTTCGTTTTGTGACTTTGGCGATGGCCTTGGTTTGTTGATAGAGTCAGCGCTAGCCTACGCATTCGTGTGCACTGTCTCAATGGGCTTTGTCTGGATTTGCTCGGGAGGGCCGGAAATAGCTTCGGAGGCGCCGCGAGCTATCTCGGTTGGCTCTGAATCTTGAGCGTTTGTATGGCATGAATCAGTTTCGGTTTCGCTTACCCCTGACGGAATCGAGTTGCTTGCTCCAGTTTTGTGATAGTGTTGAACTATCTCACTGGGCCCTGGTGTGGAAACGGGAGTATGAAGTGTCACTGATTCGGTTTGAGTGGCATTCGGCTGAATTACCGGGTCGGCAGTATTAATTGGAATTTCGTCGTCGTCCTGACAATCATACTCAACTTCCGCAGTTGTGTAATGACCAAGGGTCATACCCGAAGGCAAAAATATGTCTTCGCTAGATGCGTTATTTACCATTATCGGTATCAATCCGGTAGGTGATGTATTAACTAGACATCTAGCCAAACAAATCAACAAATCGGGTTTATATTCGGAAATAAATGCGCCACTCTGTATTTCAGGATATGCAATATGCAAAGTACCAGTTATAGTTGTCTCTGAATAGCTAGGCAGTACAGTATCCTTAAATAAAGATACGGGAATTTCTTCATAAAATTCATGGGGTGTGGCGTTCCATTGTGACTGCGGATTATCGACTGTGTCTGCGTCGGACGAAACATTGATTGTTGCTGTGTGTTCGTATGAAACATCATACTGTTCGAAATTTATAATTTCTCTATTTTGATTATAAGCCTCCCAGGCATCAAATAGAGAGGGCGAAAGCCTAAATTTTAGCTTACCGATTTCCAAAATCTGGTCTGAACAGTTTAGCTTTAATAAATCGGGTTGTTGTGATAAGAAATCATAACCCAGTAAAATGTGGATAGCTCCAAAACTTCCACTAGGAACGATTCTAAATTTTTGTTCCCTAGAAAATCCCCATTTACTTATTTCCGTGGTCAAAATTCGGTTTACTGATATCTTAGTACCACCAACGCCTATCAAAGCTGTAGGTGTAGGTGTAGGTGTTGTAGCTACGCTGCATTTTATGCGATAATCATTTAATAATTCTTCAGCTGTGGATGTTTCAATTAAAGAAATCCCTGCACCTGAGTCCAATAAACCTAATTTGCTAAAATGCCCAAATTTAAAAATTAGGTGAGGTCTTCGGTGCGCTGCTTTAGCGTTGTAGCCTAAGCAATTTACCAAAACTTGCTCCGATGCGTCGTCTGCGTTTGCTAACGAGACGTAAGCCAACATGTCTGCCAAACCATTAGTGTCTATTCCAGCCACCGGATGGAGTTGGTGCGGCGTTGCTTCGATCTGCTGCTGTGATTTTCGAGCGAGCAAGATTTTTCGTTTTGCTTGTCGGGTTGCACGTTTCTGCTCAGTGATGATGGTTGGGTTTGACGTGTTATCCTAATATATTAAACATATTGTTGGTGCAGTAATTTTAGCCAACAAAGGAATGCGTAGCTTCCATTCCGATTGATTTTTGTCTGAAATCAGAATTGTTTCGCCTGCTGAAAGCAGATGAGACTTGCGCTCGTTAGAGTCAAAGATGCTACGGAATTCAATTAATCGTTCCTCGCCAATCAATTCTAAAACGATTGGATTATTAATCTTTACTCGTGACAATTCAGAGTGAAAGTTAGTAGAGTCGGCACCGTCCTCAAATAAAATTAGAATGGCTGAATCACAAGACAAATTATAAGCAGTATTAACTTCTTTCAGGATGCTTTTGAAAGTGTTTTCCAGATGAGCATTGGCGTTCAGAGATGGGGCCATGTATTTCTCTGGAATAGCTCCAAAATAAGCTGCAAACCTGGGCAAGGTAAGCGTTCTGTCTTTGAGCGCTAATTTCTGCTGGTGCCAGTCTACTTTCGAATATAAATCGAGAAGTAGGCCTGCGGTGTCGAGTGTAGAATGAATTCTTGTCTTTTTAAATAAAACATTTGTTTTTTCTCTAATAGATGATTGTTCTTCTGTATCACAGTCAGGATTTACAGTATCCATAGCGCAAGTCGGAATTTCATTTGCGTTAGAATAGCCAGCCAGCTCGAAGTACCTGTTTCCCTTTGAACTGTCAACTAGTTTTTTGACTGCTGTGGCTGCTGTGAGCTTCGAGCAACTTGAACTTGATTGGGGCTTGCGCCGTTGTTAGATGTTCGCTGACGATTATATTGGGCCAAACTCAGTTGTCTCTAATGCCAATATTATTATTTCCTCGGCGATTATTTCCCATATGTTTCGTGTTAGAGGTGCTTCAGCGTGGAATTGGTTTCCCTTCGGCAGCCAGACGTTTTGCGTTTGCGGCCTTAACTGCTTCCAAACTACTATCTGCAGTTCTACAATTCTGCTGAGGTGAGATCTGCCGAAACACCGGAAGCAGCTGCGTTGTTCCGTGTGTTCCTGCTGTACTGCAGAAACCCTGGCTTCTCCTAGCGAATTCCGAAGCCTAATATTTTTAATTTCCTTATTTTTACGTTCAAGTTCCTGTAAAACCTTGGCTAGGTCTGCCGCCGCCACTGTCGCTGTTTTGTCGAGAGGCAAAATTGCATCAGACGAAACTTTAGCAGATTGTTGATTTTGGCTGTAATGATTCCTTTCATTAATCTCCGTTTGGCGCTTCAAAGTCTTATGTAACATGTCCTCCCATGTTTTAGGACAAATAGTTGCTAAATAAGTTTCCAAAATGTCGGGCATAGCTGCAAGCACAACGCAACCCTTCGTCACGTGATCTTTCCTTAAGTGCTCTTTCAAAATCATCATCAGTTGGCTGAACCATCCAAATTTCGGCTGCCATTATTTCTAATCTATCTGCAAATTTTTCAACGTCTTCACCAGGTAACATTCTAGCCCTATGAAAATTAGTTCTAGTTACCTCTTTACCTCCAGCACCAAATCTTTCTATTAAAATTGACTTGAAAGAAGCCCAGTTGGTTTGCTTAGAATCAATTGAGCTTGTTGCTAAAAATCTGGCAGCTCTTCCCTTACACCTGTTTGTAGCGGCTGCTATCAATTCACAGTGAGGAAGATTCTTATCAATTTTCCTAAGATTATCTGTCAGGAGCAAAAATGTGAAAACATCAGTACCATCTTCGCCAGAAAAAGAAGCTAAATTTTTCTTAGCATTTCGTAGGTATTCCCAAAGACGAGTGCTGTTATTACCATTGTTACCATAATTATTGAATTGTCTAGTTTGCAAACTGTCAACTATATTACGCAAAGCTTCAACGTGACTATCGTTTATGTGTTGTAAACGATCACGCTCCACACGAAGCGAATCTGGACCTGTTGACCCACTGCCAACCAAGGGGGTTTCCTGTGGCGTATGAATGGGTCATGACGTCATCGTTTCTACGCAAGTCACGAGAGTGAGCAAACTGCTCATCGTGTCGAGGCATGTCATTAGCCAAAACAAAAGGAATATTAACAGGCCTTTAATTATTAAAATTATGATGGGAATCATGACGAGAGGAATCAAAACTATTATTACTACGCCAATCTGGCGAAACACTGGCCGTTCTATTGTCAGAGTGAACAGCTGATGCATTATCGGAATCCACCTCTGCTCGCTCGTGACCTTGGTTTTACTACAGCACCTGGCTTGCTCGCGTGCCGGTGCTCTACGTGCAACTGACGGGGTGCGTTTCTGTACTCGCCCTTGCCGAGATAAGGACCGTAACCCAGTCTGAGAACAACATTTAAATTTTCAGATTCAATTAAACGAGGGTTTGCTTTAATAAGCCTTCCCCTAGTCGAGTGTTTTAGCTTATTCCTAGACACAGGTATTCTGACTAAACCACCGCTAGAAGCAGATTTTCTAGTCTTAACCATGGCTTATTTATTGAAACCAGCAATAACAAAATTCGTGCGTAAGCAACAACAACAAATTTTAAAAAAAAATTGTTAGCCTATTATTATTGCTATGGCTTAGTATGTCAATAGCCACTGTGATGTCCTAGGCGGGGACACACCTTAGCCCAGCGTGGGCACC
>JAHWFP010227601.1:0-10048 GCA_023313725.1 Lithobius niger
CGCCTTTACCGGAGCATGTGGCTTTCGGGTTGTCTGTAGGTAGTAACCGTGGCAACAACGCGGACGCAAATCTTCTCCTCGTGCCTCGCGACACGACAGCGTCGATTTATGACAACAAGAAAACAATTTTTACTGCAATACAAGACGACGGACTGATTTCTGATTGCAAGCATTCAATTTTTTGTCTTCGATTCGATAACCCCGAAATGGAGGCTTTGTTGGATTTGGAATTGTCGCTACGAGTTGCTATTTATTCTGCCGTCGTTTGATCACTGCTATGATCACTGCTATGAAGCTGTTATATGAGTAGGCATAGCAAATTTTAGACGTAGCATGAAATGATAACAATTCTGTAGCAATGTTTAAAATTACTGTTGCACTTTGTTCTCTATCCGTGTTGTTATTTATGTTACATCAAATTTGTTATCTATTACCGCATTTATTTATTAGAAATGGGAAATTAATCGTAAATAAATAAGGGCGCGTTTACGCAGCGACTCGCCTTCGCATTCTCGCCGCAAGAACTCAATCGCGATGGCAAAGATGACATTGCCATGGTAACAACGCTAAATGGATTAGCAAATCTGACATCGTTTGAGTAAATTCTTGGAGTCTTGTTATCCGTGTCAATAATATAAAGAATTCCTCATGACGAAACAAATTTCCCAAACGCTTCTGAACTCACGTTATTTTCTGTTTTCGTTGCGAGGCGGCAGACATAAAACCGCCGCCATGTTGGAATTTGAGGTGATTTCTAGCTTCTAGCTGCGAGAATGCAAAAGCGAGTCGTTGCCTAAATGTGCCCTAACGGTTGACTAGCTAATAGCGTTCGGCGAGCGAGAAAGTCTCGTTGCATAAACGCGCCCTGAGTCTGTTTGCCAGTCAACCGTTATTTATTTACGATAGTTTCAAGTTTCCACTAAATACAAAATGAAGGTGGAAATACATAACAAATTAAATGTATCATAAATAACAACACGGATAAGAACAAAGTGCAATAGCAATTTTAAACATTGCTACAACATTATTATCATTTCCCGCTATTGCCAAAGTTTGCTATTCTCGTACAAAGAACAATTTGTAGCAGTGATTTTATGGAATTCTTATGGCATCCCTCGGGCCCCCAGAAATGTAGTTACGACCATGGAGACAAACGACTCTGAGATCTGTAAGGTATGTCGTACTTTTAATTTTTTTTTTTTTTTTAGCAACCATGTTTCTTCCTGATCAGTTTGCCTAATCAGTAAATGTTGGATCGAAATATTTTCATCGATGAAAATAGGCCTATTCAAAGTGTAATTTAATTATATCTTTCATTTGGCACAACTCTCATCTTTGTCGATGTGTAGATCTGGAGGAAGAGATGTAAACACGCAACCAATGAGTGAATCCAAAAAAATGCACAACATACAAAACGTTTTATATGTTGTGCAATTTTTAGGCTTTACTCAATGACTGTTTGTACAAGTGGTTTTTAAGGGATATACCTCCCAGTAGTGTTGCACGGTAAATCGGTACTCGCAGTTATTGACGGTAAAAAAAAAGTACGGTATCAGTATCGTTCCTTTTTTAGCACCACAGTATTACCGTAGCAGCGGTATTACCATGATGATGACGACCAATCACGAACCAGCTTTACTCTCTTTTTGATGGCAGCAATTCTTTAAACTAAATTCGCACAAATAGGCGCTGATACGGAGGTGTGAAATTTGCACGAGTGAGTGAAATCTGATCCCACTGCTACGCACTGCTGAAGTGCCCACATTTCGGATGGGGGTGTGGGGTGTGGAGCAGCTCTTCAGTAACAAGCGTGTCCCAGCGTGTTTGTGTTGTCGATGCCATAATAACGTCCAATCACGAAGAAAGCAAAATCCCGCTATTAGTAAAAAAATTAAACGCAAAGAGCCATATTTGATTCTTTTGTGCTCAAGTATATAATACGCAAAATTATTTCCTAAAATACCGTGATATTATCGTAGACCGCCTTTTTCAGAACCGTACCGTCCTGCAAAAACTTAATAGCGTGCAACACTACCTCCCAGCGCCATTTTTCTCGATCCACCACATCAAGTACGGCCCCGAAGGTCTATTTAATTACCGTTAGTCTTTCCCTTGCAAAAAAACCGTTTTAAAATGTGGCGTCTAGGAGATTTTCTGTTGAATATTGTTAACTATATTTAAGAACGACCCGTAAGTATATAATGCATTGCGCACTTACAATAATCATGACTTTTCATCTCTGTGTGTACATGTACTAATTTTCTAATAATTACCACGAGATCAAAAATCTAAAAGACTAATGCGGTAAAAATTAAAATGAATTATTCCAATAAATCGCCGAAGCAAAATTATAAATTGTGATTATAAAATGCGAGAATCATTCCGGTTTGTGACGACACAATTAATGCGTTTGCGCTGGCTTGTCTATTAGGCACAATGCCAACTGAGATAGTCGCTACGGTTTTCGCTGCGAGGAACGAAGCTATACTGTCTCAGTTGACCTTGACTATGATAAATGCGCGGATGTGATCGATGCGTAGCTGTTATAAGGCAGGCGAAAGGTTACAAGGCAAGCGGTATGTTGCTTTAACTTCAAGTATAACCACACACGCACGTCCATGGTACATTTTTAATGATGTAGATTTATCTTTCGCACTGTCTGCAACGAGTCATTATTGCAACGAATCGGTATATAAGAAGATCCTCGTGTCGTGCCTCGAGATACGAAGTTCAGAGCATATGACATTTAAGCGAAAAACCATTCCTGTAATAAACAACTAATGGAATAATTTTTACATCCCAGTACTTGTTTGTTTGTTTACGATTCAGCATATCCAAAATTGTCGCCAAGTTAAAAACTTTAATTCTTTTTGCGACAGACGATGTGTTTCTGCCGTCCTTTGATCACCGCTATAGTTTGTTCCACATTATGTTTTCAGAAAACTGACTGGATGATGACTCGTTTCCTTGCACTAAGAGTGCAAAAACATGTGGAAATCACACTTGTAGACTCAACAAAGTTACTGTTAGAGTTTACGACTGGGATGTTTACGGATTTTTTGCACTCGTAGTGGTAGAAAACGGGACATCATACAGTCAGTTTTCTGAAAACATAATGTGGAACAAAGTATAGAAGTGTTTCTTTTACGTGAGAATATACGAAAATTTAGGAAATAGCGAGAAACGACGAAATGTTGAAGCAATGATTAAAATTATTGTTGTACTCCGTTACAGCTAGGTATTTAGAAATGTTTGACATCAACCTCCCATGTTAAAGCCGAAGCTTTGACGCTTAAAATCTTCGACGTCTGTGAATATTTTTCGATTAAAGTTGGTATGTAAGCTTTGTTGGACTTGGTCAACAAGCATACCGAATTTCATTAAAATCCGCTGAAGCAAATAGGCGATCTGGACCTGAGCAGAAACCATAAAATTCGTTTTTGGCTTGTTCTTAATGGCACTCGTTTACGTGTACAGATCAAACTGTTTGCCCTATAAAGCTGGTTTTTAGCATTATTGGTTAAGTGGTTCAGGGGTTAGAGCTCTAAACGGCGATCTCTAAATACATTGCTTTAAACATTATAGTTATTATGCAACAATGCCAGTCAGCAAACGCCAACTGCAAGACGTACACTGAATCATATCAAAAACCAAAACTGGTAAAAGGTGCCGTCAAGTTCGGAATGGTTCGGCCCTTCAAAGGAGTGCTATCAACACACCAAAACATTCGCCAAGTCAATCGCACCGCTTAATAGTTCAAAGGTTAAAAGAAAACTAGAACATTGCTACTTTCGGTAGCAATGTTCAAGTTTTCATTTAACGTCCAAAGTATTATTCGGTACGATTAACTTGGCGAATGTTTTGGTGTTTTGATATCACTCCTTTTTAAATCGTGTATTGACTCAATTCCACTATCGTGCAGATGTATAATAAAGTCCCACGTCAACAAAAAATTGTTTTTCAACAATTTGCTATTTTCTTTTGCCTATAGGCCGAACCATTCTCAACTTAGTCACCTCTTTATAGGTTTTTGGTTTTGTTTTAATTTTATTGTAATTTGTTTTATTTCGTTAGTTTTGATGTGTTGTTATCACACCTTTGAAGGGCCGAACCACTCTCAACTTGGTGACCTCTTTACCAGTTTTTGTCTTTGTTTATTTTGCTTTGTTTTTACAGTTGGTTTATTTTTCGTGAATAGAGCAGTGACATAACGTAGTATTATTGTGTATAACTCTATGGTGGAGCCAGTAACTGGGTTAGCTGCAAGGAGCACTGGAGGGCGAAAAGAAGGTCGTCTTACTGAAGCCAATGCTATTAGACTGGATTTCTTAAGCCTATAACGCGCGATTTTTGTTGTTGGAGAAAACAACGTTTTTTTAAGCATAAGAAAGCCGCTCTCAAAGCACTGTCTTGACTATAGAAGACCCGTTGTTTTCCCTTACACTTTAATCTAGTGCACCTTGTAGCTATGCCCTCCAGATGCTATCTCGTAGCCAATATGACGTCACTTGACGCTGCTATTGGACGCGAATACAATTCCTTTCCAACGTTGTTTAGATTTATCGTGATACACTAGTGTGTGTCTAGGCACGCACGTCAGTATACACGTTCTCATTGTCCGAACTTTGGCCGTCCAATGAGAGACGATGCCGACAATGCTAACAATGGTTATAACAATATTTTCGTACTTACGCGCCCTCCCACGCCATTCTCGTTACGCTCCCAGGCTCTACACATAAAAGGTACGCAGTTCGTGTTGTACTGCACCGATTCGTCCAATTTCATAGCTGGAAGCCTTCCCTTTATCTCGATATCGATGAATAATCACCCTATGGAAATTAACATGGGGATGAGCGAACTAGTTAGCTATAGCTAGCTAGCTAGCTAGTAACTCGTAAGGGCTCGTTTATACTCAACGACAGTTTTCTCGCTCACTAACTTTTACTTGATCAATACTAAATCTGAATCTGATGGCTGCTTCTCGCCTTTACCGGAGTATGCGGCTTTCGAGTTGTCTATGCGTATTAGTAACCATGGCAACGACGCAGACGCAAATCTTCTCCTCGTGCCTCGTGACACGGCGTACGATGCTTGCAACATTTGAGCGTCGATTTATGACAACACGAAAACAATTTTTACTGCAGTACAAGACGACGGACTGTTTTTTTGTATGCCGGCATTCGATGGTTTGTCTTCGATTCGATAGTCACGAAATGGACGCCATGTTGGATTTTGAATTCTCGCTGCGAGAAACAATTTATTCTACCGACGTTTGATCATTGCTAGAAGCTGCACTTTGAGGGAGAATAGCAAATTTCTGAAATAGCGTGAAATGGCAACAATCTTGTAGCAATGTTTAAAATTACTGTATCACTTTGTTCTTTATCCGTTTTGTTATTTATAATACATACAATTTGTTATCTATTACTGCATTCATTTAGTAGCAACAGGAAACTAATGATAAATAAATAACGGTTGACTAGCAAATAGCATTCGGCGGGCATGAATGACTTGTTGTGTAAACGCGCCCTAACACATTTACAACGTTATTGAGGGTTAGATTTTGCCTTGAAAGCAGCTTAGCTGTCATTCGACAAGAGTTAATTTTTGTGAGGTGGGTCATTGCTCACGATTTCAACATAATTTAAGCTTTTGGTACCGCAGTATTATTTTTTCCCAAGTACCTGAAATGTGCACAACTATGCTTCAGGATATAAGACACTGACGCTATGGCGTCGCGCTACAATGGTTTACAACCTGGACAATTGAGTTGATGTGATGTTTGTTGTGATGTTTGTTGCCTAACTTGGCGCGACACACTAGCGTGTGTCTAGATTAATGGGGGTATTTTCAACAACCCGTAATTGATAAGGATACAAAACATTAACACAAACCAACCTAAACTGCATGACACGCCAAAGTATATAAAACAAAAACGAACTCGTTTGATGCTTAAGGTTAGGTTAACTGACCCGAAGTCAAAACAGCAAGGGAACACAAATACACTTTCCTGTAAGGTTTCATATACTGCAGTGTTGCTGTACTGTTTAGTCCACGTGAAACCTTACTGCTTTATCCAATCAGCACAGGATGCATGTAAAATGGACCCAGGAATACAGCGTGGTATGTTTTAATCACCAGATTTTAAAATGGATTTGTAGCAAAGGAATGACTATCGATAGGTGAATAAAGTTGTACGATTTTTACTTCACGTGGATCATCGAGGAAAATAGATGTGTATCTCGTTTGGATATGTATCTCGTTACGGGCGGAGGTATAAAAATGTGTCTTGATCACGGTCAGAAAGGATGAAGGAAACATAACAGCTAAAATCGTACGCTAAAAAGAGCTAAAATTTGGAAAACCTTTCTCATGGTGGCTTATAACCGGTATTGGAACCAACGCACTCCAGACCGTAACACACCAAGCAGAGATGACTCGAACGACAAGGCACCTTAATTGCGGTCCCGAGTTTGTTGGTTCGAATCCTGGTCACGTCATCCCAATGAAATGCAAGTTCTTAATAAAGGCTTCGAATATTAGCTATTTTTAATATGTGATTGATATGGGTTGTGTATGAGCCTTCTTTAACTTCTGGCCAGATGTCCTGGCTACTGCGCCCGACCAATAGAATTCTAAAAAGAAGAAAGCTAAAAAGAACTCTTTACTAAGTAAACTGAACAGAGAAGCCATCAAGTGAAGGTGAACGACGAAATCACGATGTTTCAGTTCCTAAATCGGAACCGTTTTCAAGCGAAGGAATTTTAAAACATGGCAAACAACATACAAAATTAAAACATAATTGTTTAGTTATGGTTTAATTTTTCTTAGCCTTACAGCAAATGAATTTTTATTAGTCTTTTATTCTTTATAAAAACTTAAAATGACTTGTATTCCACGTGAAACAGACTGCATGAGTGCTTGTAGTCCTTGAAGTGTCACTCAGAAGTGTTTCAAGACAGCAAATGTTACCTCAGAGGAAGAAGAGTCTTTTTACATAGAAACATTTCACATTTCAATTTCTAATGTTTTTAGCCTACCTCAAACATTTTCTAATTTAACCACCAAATTTGAATGCAATTTTTATCAGTTTACGAAGCAGGTGCCCAAAATAACGCACATTTACTGGATTGGAAAACGTCTTAAATTCGTACAATCTATAAATGCTGCCAGTCCAGTCGTCGGATATGAGTAAACTGCCATCAGGCATTACGCTTGTGTCAACGGGTCGTCCCCAACGTGATTCGCCAGTAAGCCATCCACTCACTAGGTCCATCTGTGGACCAGGACGACCGTCCACCCACGGGAAGAAGACGACTTTATGACCACTGAAAGTCCTCCGGTTCCAACTGCCATGAAGTGCCACAACTGCGCCATCCCGAAATTGACTTGGTACACGTGGACCTGACCAGAAAGTTAGTCCAAGGGGAGCTGAGTGGGGATCAATGCCTTTGTCTATAAGGTTAATAGTGCTGCAGTTAGCCACACTCTCATTAGGGTTACGATCAAAGTCTGGGACGAACGTTAGATTGTCCATAGATTCTGTAGGAACAGCGACACAAAACGGCCACCCGTAGTTGCCACCCTTGATTACCCGGATGAAGTCTTCTGGAGGATTATCATCCACAAAGGCTGGTATGTGTTTGCCGTAGTTACCAGTATTATCCAGGAAAGGGTACTTCATATTGTCACGTTGGTTTACCACGGCCCAAAGGTCACTGGTGTCAGGCGCAAAGGCTAATCCCTCTGCATTTCGGATACCTTCTGCAAAAAGTTCCTGATTGTGCCCATCCAGGGAGTAGACATAGATAGATGCTCTCTTCGGATTGGCCTTGAGTTCTTCCGGATCATCATTGGTAGCACTGGCAATGGATACATACAGACGATCATCATGGATAGCAATGTTTTTCAAGGCATGCATGTAACCACCTTTGAGTTCTGGTGAACTATGATCAGGAAGATTATCCACTACAACCTCCTGAGTACCTGCTCGTGTACTACCATGGTAATACTTATACCTAGCTATTCGATTAGATTCTGATACATAAATAAAGTCTGTTCCATTGATCTTGTATAGCACTATGTCGTGAGGTACCTTCAATTTAGACAAGAATTCGAAAGACCGAACAGAGTTGTGATCCTGACGCAGTAGAACGATTTTACCTTCATCTGGTTGAGATACTAGAACGTCACTGTTTGGAAGGGTCAGTAGGAATCGCGCTTCCACTAAACGTGAATAAAGCTCGATTCTGAAACCCTCTGGTACGAATAGGTGGCGGTTTGTGTTAAATGGATAAGATTTCCGATTGGCACTTGGAACTTGAAGTTCTGTTAGAATCATCTTCCTGTTCCACCGTAATAAGGAATTTTCCTCTGATCCATTCAACTGCAGGAAGGTTGTGAGCAAAAACAGAAGGAATATATGCTTCATTTTGGATGTCGTGGCCTGACCTTGCAGACTGTAACTGAAAACGGAGAGAAAAAAGGATTAAAATTAGCAAGAAAAAAGAATTCAAAGTCAAGCAAGGTGAAAGCAATCATCGTGTTACAATGTCTTCGGTACTTTTAATATTTTAAGTGTATTTTGTGGTACCGAAGGATAGAAAAGTCAGCAAGAAGAAAATTTCCCCGTAGCAGAAAATAGTCACAATATTCTGTCCGAAAGTACACAGAGCATCTCAGAAATCTTTGTAGACAGTACCAAAATTGATAGCACTTATCAATATTCTTTAGGGACATGAAAACTTTCTCCTCCCACTGAAGTCGATTTCTATGTATTGGCTGATTGTTCTTAGATCTTGTGACGGAGCCCACTATGCATAGCTCACCTGGGAAATTCCGCAGATAAGGGATATGGATAGTGCTGCAGTGACTTCTACTGATAGGCTGCCACAGTCGACTACCACGACCACTATTGACTATGGCTAACTGTGGCACGATGACTATCCAGCTAAATAGAACAAAATCTACCGTTTGTTAATCGTCGGTATAGTTTACACGGATCCACAGCAATTAATATGAACAGTTCCACAATCAACAGCCCAAATGTCGGTCATTTAGATACAAACACATTTCGATGATTTCAAAGAACATGTTGGATCGAGCATGACGTTTTGCCACAATAGCTGAAGCACGGTTTTTCCATCATCAACTAAGTATCCAATCCCGGAGAATTTCCACAAATATTTTGCTACTTGAATTTAAAAACCGATTTCAGCGGTGAAGTCGGTGCGGACGCAAGTACCTACTGGAGAGGTGGCCATTGTTCCTGACACTATATAATCCTTTGCGATGGAATAATTAACGCCACTGTTATACCCGATCTTCTTAATGTAGACCATATGGTCTCCAAAGTCGGAGGACCAGTCCGTGACTCTGCTTTGACTGTCCTGGCATCCTAAGCCACCGGCCGTCGAGTCCCGGCGGACTCCTATATAATCTTCGGCGGCTACACGTTATGTAAGCAAGACTCCTCCTGGCTTCCCTCCAGCATTTTTATAGACAGATTCTGCAAACCCAACCGCCGACTCATATGACCATTAAAATCCTGTCACTTGAGCAAGAGGGACATTCCCCTCGTTAGAAGCAAGACGCTAGCCTAGTGCTCCTTACATCATACCTAGCTCTCCTTCAGGTAGTCATCCAAGACTTTGGTTGACGACGTGACAATGCCCAAGAGAAAAACACAAGCCCAGTGCTCCAAACCTTGGCCTTCTGCGCTACCGTATCTCCATACCGACTAGTTTTACATGCCTTAAGGGCAATCTATGGCTGCTATCTCTGTAATATTAAAATTAACGGTTATCCAAAACTAGAATGCGCAGTTCAATTTAAAAACTAACCCGTCCTTCATGTTTTCTGGATAGCTGACATTTCATAACAGTTTACACAATTTTTCTTAACCTACTGGTTAATGAGTAATTAAAATCAGAACCTCCGGTAAACCACCAAACTTTTAAACAAGCATTTAAAACAGCACTTCAAGTGAGATACCTTTAAAGAGCAAGTCGAAACCTTAATACAGCGATACTGCAGTCTGAGAAATCAC